>JAADJG010000446.1:0-110577 GCA_012932025.1 Fusarium austroafricanum | reverse complement strand
TATTACCTATAAGTATTTATTTCATAATGCTAGGTACCTATGGGTACTTACAGGCTAGGTATTTTAAGTACTAGTTGGGGATGCAGAGCCTCTGAAAGTTTAACGGCGTTGTAAGACGGCCATGGAGTATCACTCTCCTGAAGACGGTATTCGCTGTTGCGAGCATCTAGCAGCATCCAGACAGTCAAATGAATTGAAAAGTGGTTTAGAGAGCATCATATCTCCTAGTGTGCAATGGCCAGATATGACCGGTCAATTCTGGGACACGGGGAAGGATTCAGGATGGGAGGTTGATGTGCTTGGACTGAGGTCTTTTCGCTAGATTAACAATTCTCTCAATGTCATTGGTTCAGCTCAACAATTTTTTTCGTATGTATCGCCGGCTTCGAAGTGGCGGAACCGATCTGGAACAAAAGGGTGCTGATACATTAAGACCTTGTTGAGCTGGTTAGAACCTTGATGTCTTCGATCGCGTGTCTCGAATGACGCCATGATCTGGCTCTGTTTTTAGATGTTCTTTTAGACATGAACGTTGAACAAGAAGTACACAAGATAAACTTACTAGAGGCTGGGTATTTGGTGAAGTATATTGCTCTTTCTTTCAATGACTGCCAGTCATAGCTATATCGACACCTGTGCTCTTCATTAGTCCACAGGCTCCTTCACATTCCACCAAACTTAGTTATTACATTTAATTTTCTGAAATATTCCAGTAATACATCTACAGGTACTAGGTTAAGATCGTGTGAAGTTTTCATAAAATAAACGCAGAAGGGATGTATCCGCATGCGCAACACTACGCATTGCCTTGGCGACTTAGCATATACATAGTAATAAGCTATGTCAACCTAAAGATGGAAGAACCTTTTCGTGGGATTATAATTAGTGGTAAGGCCAGTCCGTCGAAGATCCAAGAGTATAGGGTATATAAATAACTCAAAAAATTGGCAAAAAATGAATGATCCTGCGTCATCCGGAATTCGAATCCGAGCCTCAACTTTTCTCAATGGAAGAGTTGAATCCTAACCCCTAGACCAATGACGCTTGATTACTAATCAACACAGCGAATTCAACTTATAAGAACAGCACAGTAGCTCTGGATCTCCCTGAGCATTAATTGCCTCGGTTAAAACCTTGAGAAACCCCTCAGGAAACAACGAAGAAACCACGGCTGAAGCGCAATGTGACACAAGAGCATCCAGGTAGTGTAAAAAAGATTGAAAATAAACTTCTCGGGCTGAATGCTAATTTTTGACTGTATTAGATCGTGTAGAGGGAAAACGTTGGAGCTTTCTGGTACACCTGAGCAAAAAGTTTGTTAACATCTATAGGTACCGTAGCATCCTTCCTAGCTCATGACTTTGGAGTTCATGCTATACTTATAATGCCAACCCTCGCTCTTCATGTCCATTCTGATCTTGTACGTCTCCTCCGCGATCCTCAAAACGTCCAAATCCACATCGACAATCTCCATCTTCTCCTGTCCAACCTCAATTCGTCCCAGTGCTCCCAAAATCGGCATGTTCACACAACTCAAGCCGCCAGCGTTACAAAACACCACTGCTGCAGTGTTCTCGAAGGCCCTTGAGGTGAGGGTACAATTCAGGAACAGTCGTTCAGAATCGGGGTTCAGATCTGCACCCTCCTCACCATTGTCGTCCATGAACCAGTATGATGGGATAAGAATGATATCCGCGCCGTCGTTGACCAATGCTTTGAAAGCCTCGGGAAATGCCAAATCCCAGCATATCACCATTCCAGCGCGTACAGGTCTTCCGTCGGCGTGTTTAAGTGGCGTGTCGAACGCTGTGTGAGGTGTATGTGTTGATGAAGTCAGGTGCGGACGCTCAGGATGCCACAGATTCTTCTTTTGATAAGACCCGCAGATCTCGCCTGTTCGTGCAGCGAGGAAGTACGCCATGTTTCGGAGCTCTTCATCTTGGGAATCAGCAACGGGGTGCACTTCGCAGATTGTGCCGGGGACGATGTTGATGTTGAGCTCTTTCGCTAAAGACTGGTATTTTGAGAGATAGCCTGTTGAGATTTTGCTGGCGGATACAAAGTCGGGATGTTCGGGAACCCATGATGTGAGATGGAATTCTGGAAGAATTGCAATGTCGCATCCTTTGGAGGCTGCAGTACGGAGATAAGATTCCGCTTTGGCAAAGTTTTCGTCTACAACGATGGACTAAAAAGTGTCAATTGATGAGTCGTCGATGCTCTGTATCCGTAGATGTGAATTTGGACTAACCTTTGGCTCAAATTGTATAACAGCAATCTTATAGACAGGCGCCATTTTGACAGATTCTCGTTGGTTACCGAAAAATTGGCAAAGTTTGAAGTGTCATGTCCTGCATGGAACAAATTCTGGGGATAGGTGTGGAGTAGGTAAAGGCTTCGGTACTTGGCAAGATCAATCTAGCGCACTCTACCCCACTATCGCATCACCCTACGGCCTGAAAATGGCAACGAGTTCGCGATGGGTAAGAGCCAATCATCTGTACCTGTCAAGCTCTTTGGTGTTTCGCCACTCACGTCAGCGATGGCTATCCTTTGGATTTAATTACCGAATGCAGCAAGAGTATAAAATACTGCTGACTGTTCCGCTCATAGTCGGCGCATATGATCCGGTCCGACCACAAGATTCTTGCTTTGAGCGAATGAGGAATTGAAGTTCAGATCACCATGTGATGGCATAGACTCACTGGCAGGTGGGTTAGAAAATGACCCGCACACCAAGAAGACCATAGGCTAATATCTGCTGAGGAATACCTCATCTTTAGGTAAACTTAGGTAAGATTTAGGTAGTCCTTAGGTTATGTGCCTGAAAGGTGTGCTGGTTACTGACATCTGCCGGTCGGCAGATGTCTGTGAGATATGATAGACATATATGATGTATCTATGATGTATGTTAAGACAAACCATCAAAATTACCCCTCAAAATCTCACTTGGAACCCCTCTCGGCGCAGGCCCTTCAGGCCCATCAAACGGACAAAACACCACACTCCCCTCAACTCTATCCTGCTGTCCCAAAAGAGGCCCTTTCATCTCATCCATAAGATCTTTAACCTATGATAAAATCTCATTAGCAATAATTGACTTATCGACAGAAAGAATATACCTTATCCACTGCACTTGCATCAATTCCTGATCTGCGCAACTCGTGCGCCATTTGTATAGCTGTAGACGCAGTAACTGGATTCTCATGGCCGATCATAATCATCAGATCCATTAGTGCCGACATTTTCATCTCGCTGGAGTGGTTTTGCGTGGATGCGAAGTCTTCTAAGAATACGTATGTTGCCATGTATGCTGCGAATGCGACCAGTGGATTCCGGAACATGGCGGTTACGTCGGTGAGTGAAGCGATAATGTTGAATATTGCATCGGCGGACGGGAGGAGACGAGCTTGTGTGTTGGATAAAATTTCGATTGAGATATTGTGCTTGCGTGCTTGAGCGGCGCCGGCGCGGTGGATGCAGATTGACGCTGTGTGAAGTTGAAGGTTTATTGCTGTGGATTCTTGCGTATCTCCGCGGAGCGTTTCTGGTAAAGTGATGAAGACTGTTGCAAGACCTGTGTCAAGATCGCGGTGACGTTTCCAGAAGCGACTGTTTTGGATGTCTGTTGTTGGGTTAGAGTCCAGATGATCTTGGTAAGTATGGTCAAGACATTCATGGAAGAGATGAGTGGTGATGATTCGACAGGCAAACGCTGAGCAGTGAGAACTATCGCCTCCAAGAACTTTGGTCAACGTCGTCGAAGGTTCCTCCATGCCAAGTTGAAAAGTTTCTTCTGAGGCCGGCAACAATGTGCTAGTCTGTAAAAGTCAGCTCAACATCTTAACAGCCTCTAAGGATCTTACCCTGCTGGCTTCCATCAAACTCGGCCATCCTGTAGTCCCGCTAGTGATCTTGTCCAAGAAAAAGATAGTCCATAGTGTTCGTCGCCTCTCTTCAAGTTCACACCAATCCTTGGGCGGTAAGAGTGTCGCGTTTCGTCTCATGTCAGTAGTGCCGTCGAGCTGATGAAGGCCCAATATCTGGGCCAGACGCACGGCTTTTGCTGTGCTCATCGACGACCTGGAGAACCATAGATGATGTACTTCGAAATGAGTCATCAGCGCGCAGCATTGTGCATGAGGGAGAGTAACGAAATATTCTCCCTCGCCCTAGATTTTGTCAACTCAAGTACTGGCGTTGGGTTTGGTGGCCGACCTTTTGTTCATCAGCTTCAAGATAATATCTCGCTCGTCGATAGAACGGATCTGCGAGATATTTATGAGGCGGTGAGACAAGTGCAGCACGCGCCATGACTATATACTGAAGACACATAGGCGGCTGCATATGAGGCGGGAGATAGAGCGAGGCAAGATATCGTGCTGGATGAATGAACTGTGCATCGCAGTGCACTTTCGTAAAAAAGACATTTGTTCTATACCTTGTTAGAGATGATAATATTACGGACGGGTACTTGCAGTTCTTCGATAATTTCCTGCGGTGGCAGCTGTTCAAACCGCCCCGTCTCAGAAAGCTGGTTTTCTGATTCTTCAAACGGTTTAAACGACTGATATCCCTCCTCCTGCGTCGCTTTCAGTCGATGTTCCAGCTCGACTAAAATCCTTAGCTCTGCTCATCAAATTTACTGGCAACCAACCTAGTCGCGACTCAAGATCCTTCACTCTTGGTCTCGTCGCCGTTATCACAGGCCGTTTTCTCGAAGCGGGATATTGACATTTCGTTCCGGTGGCGGAACAGCGGCTGCACTCTGGATTAAGCCGGTCACATTTTAGTTTCTTGTTGCGACATCCATAGCATGAAAAAGGCATGAGGGTATCCTCTAGAGGATGGGCCGAGGATGATGCCATGGTGAGTTGGTTTATGAGGTTCTTGAAGGGATCATTGTAGCAGTGGAGGCGGACAAGGCGGCTAAAGTTAGGTGGGATTGGGTGAGCTGCGTGTGATTCATCGCCTGCGTCGTAGGGCTGGGGCCTGTAATACAGTGGGCCCCAATGTTCGTGATTTTGTGCTCATTCTCAATAACTGCCTCTCAACAAGGTTCCTGAGGTTCAAAGTTCGCAGTAGATATAAGGTTATTTCAGAAGAATATTGATAGGTAATTGAAGTATAATGAAACCTCGTAGAAGATAGTTGGACAGAAAATGCCATCTTGATTCTTTTGTTTACTCTTTTCAATTTGAGATTGATCAAAGTGTTACGTGAACTCTTAAAGCTTTTGGCTTGGAGAGTTTTTAATAGAACGGGACTAGCAAGACATATATACTTATGCTGGAAAATAGCCTGCCACTGCTTCAACTGATATCGCTGTGCGGCGAGAACATTTAAATAAGTTGGAGCAAAAGTTTAGGTCTAGGGTACTTGAACAGGCATCCATTGACACTATTATTAGTGTCGGACTTAGCTCTACCATTCGATTGGTCGAAATGGAATGTTGGCTTTGAGCTATTTAAGCTTACGAGAGCGGTCAAGGTCAATGCATTCTTACCAATTACAAGGGGTTATTGGAATAACTGGATGACCTGCATCTGTATCAAATTGGGGGTTTACTCGGAATCGGAGTCGGCTTTAGTTCAATCGTCAATCACGCTATTCAAATGGGGAATCTTTCGGTCTTACCAAACTAGGAAATACTCCCAACTCATGGCGGAGACCCCGCCTCTGGTCCACTCAGCCTCAAGCGCTCAACCTCGTGCTACTCCAGACCTTTCTCTCACATTTAGCGACTATTGTCAGTTGATCAACGTGTCTTATTCCCCTTTAATCCCCGCCCACCATGTCAGCTCTTGACAAGTACGGCCCTGAGGTCCAGAAGGTCCCTGCAGACACTCCCGTGGCTGACATCATCGCCCTGCTCAAGCGCGATGGAGGGGTTTTCGTCAAGGGTCTGATCCCTGAACCCGAGGTTGAAAAAGCATACGATGAGTGTCGCGAGCGTCTTGACTCTGATGTTGAGTGGTCTGGAAAATTCTTCCCTAGTTAGTATCCTATCTCCACCTCACCAACTATCATGCTATTGTTGACATCGCCCAAGAGCAGACGCAGCGTGCGCCAAGCCTTCTTGCTCTAAGCCCTACATACGCTCGGACCCAGGTCATGAACCCAATCTACCAACAAGTCGTCGATCATTTCCTGACTACCCGTAGTTGGTTTTGGTGGGGGGATGAGAGGAAGGAGTCTGTATCGAAACCTTATGTTCACTCCTGTGCGGCTATGAGAATTGGGCCTGGAGGAAAGGCACAACCACTTCATCGTGATGACTACATCAATCACAACATTCACACTGACATTGATAAGTGGGACGATGAGCGGGATAAGAACCGTGAATCTTCCGTTGGCTTGTTTGTTGCTGGATCAAAGGTGACTAAAGAAAATGGCGGTACTCAGTTTATACAAGGGAGCCATCTCTGGTGAGTTTCTCCTTCAATGGGCAAGAGTAATTCTGACAGTATACAGGGGCTCTGATAGAGGTCCTCCCCGCGTTGAAGACTGCATCTTCGCCGAGATGGACAAAGGAGATGCCTTCATCATGCTGGCTTCAGCATATCACGGCGGCGGGACAAACTCGACCAAGGATGAGCGCAGACTAATTTTTGCTACCTTTTCCATTCGTGGCTACTTGAGACAGGAGGAAAACCAGTTTCTCGCTGTCTCAAGAGAAAAAGCCAAGGAACTTGATCAAGATATACAGGCATTCATGGGCTATTCCATGAGTGATCCGGCATGTGGATATGTAGAGCAGATGGATCCGATATACCTGCTTCGACCAGAGCTCGAGAAAGGTCCTTCGGATTTTTAGTACAGAAAATAAAGCAGAAAGAAGAAGCGACAGGCAAGTTTACAAATAGTTATCCAATTCATATTTGTCATGCTATATGTCAGTCAGCCATTATTAAAGAGGCGTCGACTAATTGGTGAAGGAGCATGACATTGAGGCGCCTTGCATGACCTAAAAGTACCACCCCCACTCAATCCTCAACTCCGACTCCGAACCCAATCCTCCCTTCATCTTTTCATCCAAAGTTCGTCCTTTGTTTCCACATCCGGTAATAAACACAGCAACAATGGCCAGCACTGATCTTTCAACTTTAAACCGACCAACAGCCCGACGCAGGGGTAAGCTTTTTTTCTTGTTATTTAAATCTATTGTGGGCCACTGACTCAAATATTACATAGATCCAGCTTGTGGAACGTGTCGCAAAAAATGTCGAAAATGCGATCGCAAACGTCCGGTTTGCGATAGATGTCGCGCTAGAGGTCTTCATTGCGAAGGCTATCCTCCGAGATTTCAGTTTCAGGAGACTTTGACGGTTCTTCCTAGCCAATCGGAGACGCAAGATACGGCGAGGAAAAGTAGTGATGCCTCGAGGGCGGCGTCAGATGAGTCCCCTCTTGAGGCTTCAGCTCCGGCCGAAGGGAACGCTTTGATTTCTCCTGCACTCTCCACGGAACTCATCGAACCTGTCATTATAGACAGTTCTTTGACTCTTATCTCACCTCAATCATCTGCGACTCTGTCGTTGTCGCCAGATGAGATCGGACCGATCGCTTCACCTGGAAGCACCGAACTCGAGCACGACATCGTCGCGAATCGACACATTATCGAATACTGTAAGTCTTTCCAGACACATTTCTGTGTCTAGGCTAACATACCATCGTTCAGTTGATCAAACACTCAGCGAGCATTTCATTATTCACGTCCCTGGCTTGGACAATCCCTTCAGAGAATACGTCCTGCCGCTGGCCTACCAACACCAAGGCATTTTGCATGCCTTGCTCGGATTATCGTCATGTCACATGTCAAACACCGGATATGACATGGATCCGAGGCTTGTGACAGTCTCTCTTCAGTATAGACTATCCGCTATTCAGTCCCTCGCCTCCCTGCTGCACAAAGAGGACACGTCGCGGCTGACACCTGCCGAGGAAGAAAATGTCCTGGCCATGGTCCTACTGCTTGTTCTTCATGATGTAGGGTAAACTCCACTCTGTGCACAAAAGCCGCTAACCTAACTCTGTACAGGTCTGTGAATCAGGCGTCTCTACGCATGGAGCTCACCTAACAGGCGTGTCGTTCCTCTGCAAACGAATGGCCTGTCTAGACGATTTCCCCATGCGTTCACGAGCCGGCATGTTCTTGATCTCCGCGCTATCTTGGTAAATCTCCGAGGCCCCAGATCTGCCACTTTTACTAACGCTGACAGGCTGGACATGCTACGTGGCTTCAGTGGCGCCGAAAAGCTCTCTTACTCCACCGAAGTGCGGGAATGCGTGCGAGATCACGGAAGTCTAAGCCTTCATACCCTTGTTGGTTGTCCGCCCGTGATTTTCTTCAAGATTGGTCAAGTTCTTGAAGCTGGTAGGTCTTACTTGGCTGGAGATCTACAACTTGAACAATTTCAGCATTTACTAGATGATGCCGAGAAGTTTTTCCGCAGCTGGGACCCTGATCAAGCGGTTTATCCTACTGCTCACCAGGAATGGCGACACCTTGCCGAGGCGTACAGACATGCCTGCCTTCTTCGCGTTATGCGATTCCCCGATGCCTTTGCAATCTCGTGCGATGACCCTCAGATCAAAGCCTCCGTCTCAGCAGTTCTCGATGTCTGCGCCGTGATACCAAGAGACAGCGTCTTCTACAAACGTCTCCTCTTTCCCCTCTTCCTAGCCGGAGCTGACACATGTTCGCCACATCAGATGCACTACGCCAGCTGGTGCATCAGCGAAATCAAACACTCGACAGGGTTTCAACATCCAGCTATGACGGAACTTTTGACCAATGTCTGGGAGGAAAGACGGACGAATTCTCGGAGATGGTCAAACGTTCCCTGGATGGAATTCGTTAGTACATCGCTTATTCCCTTGGTCCGTACTGTATACTGACAGGTGATTCCGCAGACTTGTTCAGAGCTTCTACGTCTTCAACATGCATATCTCTTCTTCTGACGGGCCGACATTCCACTAGTGCTCGACATTGTCGCATGTCTAAGTCGGAGTCGGGAATCGGGCTTATAATCGGACTTGGCGATTTGCTAAGCGGTTGGAAGTATTTCTGTAAACGGGATAGCTCCAATTCTGGAGCCGTCATTGGCTCTAGATAAAAGCTGCATTACAGCGGTCAAAGTTTTGTGAGAAAACAAAAGTTTTTTATTTATTTTTTTTAGAGGAATTTTTATACTCGATTTTTATCCTGCAGAGATCATGGCAGCGCAAGAAAAGAACCCGGCTGAGTTGGAAAAGGCCGCCAAGTTGGCCAATGTTCCCCATTGCGAGCAATATGAGCGGATGATTTCAGGCATGCTGTCAGTGATCGTTAGGCTTCAAATTGTGTTGATTTAACTTGCTAAGAATTTCTACAGTTACGATTCTCTTGTTCCTAAGCTTACAAACGCACGTCTCAACGCTCGCAAATACATGAATGAATTCAACACCTGGTTCCCCGAAGGAGATGACCTTACCATTGAGAACGTCACTCAAACACGAGCAAAGATCTTAAAATCCTTCCTCGGACATGTAGGAGATGATGAAATTTTTATTGAGCCGCCTTTCAGAATCGACTATGGCCCCAATATGTCCGTTGGCAAGAAATTCTACGCCAACTTCAATCTGACAGTCTTGGACTCAGCTATCGTTACGATTGGCGACCGCGTTATGATTGGTCCAAACGTTATGATCTCGACAGCGACACATGAAACAGAAGTGGCCAGTCGAAGGGCCTACATTGAGTACGCATACCCTATCAACATTGGCGACGACTGTTGGATCGGAGGTGGCGTTACTATTTTGCCTGGGGTAACAATTGGAGAGGGATGTACGATAGGCGCCGGGTCAATCGTTACGCGCGATATTCCTGCCTGGAGCGTGGCTGTGGGATCGCCTGCAAGAGTGGTTAAAAAGGTCGAGCCTCTGGGTCCAGCTGAAGATTGAGTTGGGAAATGCTCGAGCACCTGCACAAAATACAACGTTATTTCCAGAATGAGATAGATTCAGGATGAAAACCCCCAGGAGAAGCGCTCAGCTGAGGGTGAATGACAGGGGTGGTGTGACCAACTTGCACTAACTTGCAGACTAGGCGTCTCAGAATATGCATGTTGGTTGACGTTCATAGCATACCCCTGCCAACAGCAAATGTTCCCTCATATTGGCTGGGTTTTCCATTTGATCTTAAAAATACATTTCTTTATAACTTTCGCTTTTGTTACACGATATCCTTGCAATCTTGACAAATACCTACACTATTCATTCGAGCAAACATGGCAAGTACTCAGGAGGTAGAAGAGATCATAAGAAGTCTGAATGGTGATGTCAAGTACGTTGCATGACAAACAGAATACGAATAACAGAATGGCTAACTGTTGAAAGACCTGGAAAGGATGTTGAAGATAGCGCCAAGAAGTTGTTACTTCAACTCCTCCGGTGCACTGATGACAAAGATTTTGTCATGGCTGCCAGTGCCAGCGAAATCCCATTCATCACCTTCAGGATCTACCTAGACCGGATTGTCGTTGATTCCAACCATGACGGCTTTGACCAAACGGCCCTGGACGTCCTTTGTCAGCCAAATTCCGATCAACAACCATCATTCGAAAGGAGCGGTTCTAGTTTCAAGTCCTTTGTCATCGCCACTAAAAAGGTGCACATTCAGTCACGGGGTTTGTCAGTTGAGTTTGAGCACAGCATGCTGGATTCAGAAAACGGGATGATGAAACCTATTAAGGCCACTCCCTCTCAGTTTCTTTCGAAACATTTAACTCGTATTACGCTCTACTTTCATGACCAAGGTAACGAGAAAGACATGCAAAATCTGAGAAGAGTTGTGCTATCGCAGTTTGAGAACATTCAAGAGACATCTCTTCTTTTTCTTAAGAGAATTCGGACAATTAGGGTTGAGAATTATGATGAAAGTGGCAAAATGATTCGATCTAAGGACTTTCACAAAAAGGTCCTCGGCCAGTATCGAACGTTTCTGAGATTTACTACTATCGGCGAAAAGGAAAGAGAGTCCAGTAGCCAGCTTTACCATGTCACGGAGCAGCCAGCGGATGATCTGGCAACGAGTGTCATCTTGGCCTTCCCCATTACAGATGGTTCTGAACCTCATGTTGCCGGAAGGATAAAAGGGATCTTTAATATTGTACAGATGAGAAAATCTCATTTCAAAGTGAGTCACATTACATCCAGATTGGCATATTCCCACTAACGATTGTTTCCAAGTTCCACATTCACTCCGATTTCGATATTGATGATGAAGGACGTGATATCGCTGCCACATCAACTCGAAACTTGAGGATTCGAGGCTGGGTTGCGACAGCATTCTTTCGAGCAATTTTGCAGTTCCTTGAGGATCCAGTCCTATGCTATCATTGGCCACTGTTTCTGCCTGAAGGGAGCACAACCGACTTATTTTGGTCTGGCCTAGAGATCGATATTCGAGCTTGGATCATAAAAAACCCAATTTTCAGATCCAAAAACACAGAGCAGTGGAGACTCATCCACCATCTTCTAACAAATACCTCCGATGGCATAGACGAACACAAACGTCCACTGCTGGAAGACCCGAATAACGATTCCCTTATTACGGCTCTCTATCCTCAAACCGCCGTCAATGTGCTGGAAGAATACGGCCTAAAAGCCCTACCTGCTAGTCAATTCATCGAATGGGTGGACATTGATCTCAATGGGAAGAACTCAAAGATTCAAGCAAAGACCACAAGTGAGGAGTGGCACAGTGCTATGGCTCGCCTTCTTTCCAAAAGGTTGATCAAGCCAGAATACAAGGAGAAATTGAGATCGGTCCCTATTTTACAACTTACAGATGGCACATGGACATCCTTGGCATCAGGGCCAATATACTTTCCCACCGCAGGAGGTTTGGATATCCCTGATGCTTTAGGTCTCAGGCTGGTTAGTCGCCCTACAAGTTCGAACCCTGACAGGTCGGCTTTTTCCCAGAAACTAGGGGTTGCGCAAGCCACAGTCGATCAGGTCAGAGAGTGGATTCTTGCTCGATTCACCTCAAGTGACGCACCGTCCAACCCTGTTGTTGTCAACGGCCTTTTGCGTTACCTATACCTCACACATAAACCCGGCAAGGGGGAACAGGAACAATCTTATGACAGGATACGAGTCCTAACCAGAGGCACATCTCTTGTCAACCCTCAGAAAGAAATCGTGTATCTACCCGGCACGGATCATGCCTACACTCCTGAGAGCCTTCTGACCTGCGCTGGGTCGGCGCCACTTTACCTTCATTGTATTCTGGAGCCCACAACTCTCTATCTTTCACCTTCCATACCAAGCCTATTTCACCCAACCTGGAGGCAATGGCTGTGTGGCTGCGTGGGTATACAAGAGCAGTTGAGTATCTTGCAGCAAAATCCCTTGGACAAGTCGGTTGGGCGACTTTTCTCAACCAACGATGCGGCCGAGGATTTATCTGACCACTTCCAATATGTGTTGAATAACCATCCTGAAAAGTTTTTGGGGTTGTTTGAATATCTCTGGGTACTCGACAAGACCAAGGTGTTGAAGAGCCCAGCCCTTGTCTCAAAGATTCGAGATCTTCCTGCCCAGAATCTATGTGGTGTACTTTTTCCACTGAAGCTGCAAGATACTTGGTTACCATATAAGTACCTGTTGAACTGTGTCGAACTGTATATGGAAAATCCAGATACCTTCCCCTCCCTTAAACTTCATGAGAGAGGCAAACTTCCGACTTTTGGAACTAAGTGGGACTTTCTGACACGTCACTTTGGTGTGAAATGTTCTCTGAATTTGGACTTTCTCCTGGAGATCCTCAAGTCTATAAAACGTTCATATATAGGGCCACTATCCACCAGTCAAACCCAGAAGGTCTTTGACTTGTACGCCGCGATTTCGGAAAAGTTCGCTCTATCTGATGACAAGACAAAACAGCGCGCTCTGTAAGCTTCCATTAAAGCGAAATTTAGGATTTTACTGACAGATGAAAGGGAACTTTTTGATGATTCAGGCATCCTATACATCGATGCAAAGGGATCAATGTGGACAAGTTCCTCCTGCTGTCTTTGGAGCGCACCTCCTGACATGATGTCTGTGTGTTCCCTGAAGAGTATTTACAGCAAACAAAGCCTCCGTATCCAGACCTTGCAAAACCTGTTCCACAAGCAACTGGATATACGCGATGCTACTCTGGATAATCTAGTGACTGAGCTGAACATTCTACGTAACTCAGGTTGCGAGGATGTTGCTCGTATTATGGATATTTATAGATATCTGGATGAGGAGCTGAATCCATCTCCTGAGATGAGGTGAGTTGTCTGACGTTAACGGCGGTTTTAAGCGCAAAACTGACGTAGCATTAGACATGTTTTCGATAAGACCCCCCTTATCTTCGTAAAGCAAGGGGATAATTCAACTTGGCGAGAGTCTTCAAAGTGCGCTTGGTCTGAGGCGAAAGAGCAAGTCATAGACAACAACTTGAGTGACTTGTACAAGGATCTGAAAGACTTTTTCCTTAAGAAGCTTGGCGTGAAGCAATCTGCCTATGACAAGCTACTGCACTTAGACTCGGAAAGCGTACAAGAGTGTAAAGCTTCCATCTTATCCTTAGTGGATGATGTTCATCGGGAACAGGTATTCTTCCCTGAAAAGCTAATCCCCAAAGGAAATTTCTTGCCTGTTAGGCATCCCAATGGAACAGTTTCATTATGTTCTGTGGACTCGGAGTTTGCCATTGGGGATAGAGACAAACTAGCTACCCGGCTTGAGGGAGATATCAAAATATTAGACTTTGGATTAGCAGAGGTTCGACGCTTATGGCCATTGATCTCATGGCTGTTCATTGAAGACCGATGTCTCTCAAGACGTGTTAAAGAATGGACTCGCGCATCTACCGATTCTGGGTGTTTAATGCCCGAGTGGGGATTGGACTTGAGGCGCAAAGCCTATCATATTGTTCGGTACGTTATTCGATGGAGGTTCTATCTATGATTCTGACTGTTCTTCGCCTTTATAGAGTGGCAGCAACCTTTAACAGCCCTCGGTTTCACAACAACGCACTCATTCTCTACAGCGAACTACTTACGATGCAGATCATCGAGACAGGCACGATATTCTCCGAAGTTGAGATTATCCAGGATGGCAAACGGGTTCGGTCTAAGCCAGAGCCTGCCCTAGTTCATATCTCCGACGTGGATGATGGCATTGTTATCTACGTGCCTAAGGACTGGAGAGAGCAACAACTTTGCTTGCAATCGGCTTTGCCCCGAAAGCTTGGGGGATGGCTCATGCGAAAGCCTTATGAACAATTGAACGGTGGCATGTTCGAGATGATCAATGCGCTCACTTCGATCATTTCTAGTCCTGCATCCGTTCTCAGTGAGATACTTGATGCTCAGGATATCGTTAAATTACCTTTCGAAGATGAAGAAGAACGGAAGCGGATTATTGTAAGACTCTCCCCTAAGGATGGAGAGGAGAAAAACTCGAATCAGTGTGAGCCATCAGATTAGGAGGCGTGGGAGAAAATTAAATATCGATGCTGGTTAGAAAGAGGATGGCTCTGTTAATATTCTTGGTTTAGATTGACTATTACAAAAAAATTCAAAATGCATGTTTTGCGAAGTGGACTGTTATACTATTTGCATTGCGGGACAGGGTGTTCTTTTTGCATAATTTGTCGTTTGGTTGCATTCCAATGCCTTTTGTTGTCCAAGGCGTGACTTGATGGGATAAAAATCTTTCTATTTGACATAGACTACTAATATGATGACCATAAAGCATCATCACGCCTATTTAGGCTTTCAGCCAAACCCAATAGTCTTATACTACACGTAAAAGCTTCTTTTACAAGATCTGATCAAAGTACTGTTTAATTACATCCCAGGCATCTGTCATGCTGTAGGTATGTTGATGTTCGCAGCGATACAGGACGGGAAAGAAGCCGTGTCCCGAAGATGGGTAAAACGGGACATGCATAAAGCCAAGCAGAAAAGTGGGCGTTACTAAGGACTAGGTGTGAAGCATGTCTCAGGGCCTCAAATATGTTGGAGGCTTGAAACGGATACACTTAATTTATCATAATTGACAGAAGGTTCAGCTTATAGCGGTGTGATATCAAGATTGGTGCTTGCCTTAGCGGGTCAGCCTGGTCCATCATCGAGTGGCAACTGTACATTGGGGCTTAAGACTATCGGATGCAAGAGTAAAGCATGTCTCATCTGTAGAACGAGTTACTTTCATCAGCAATGATCCCATTACCCCACATGGACGCGGGTTGATTTTGGCTTGCTATTATTCCAAGGTCAAGTTACAAGACTTTGCAAAGCGCCACTCTGGCGGTGTGATGTTAATGAAATCACACATAAAATTTGGCTTAATCCTTAGGTTGCAAATGCACCTTGATTCCAGAGTTCTGTGTTTATACAACGCTTATAGCTGAAACTGGACTATATCACACAATAGCTTAAAGTGTGAAACAGACTTTGTAATAGCAAATTACAAAGACAGTACCTAGGTTCTTCAACTAAATGACAGTGTTTCTTCAAGTTCTACTCTAACGGCGAGTACTTGATGATATTTGGAGCACCGTTGACGAGTCACACTCAATCGTCTTGGCTTATGGGATCCCCTCAGGTTTGAAGGAAGGTGCCTCTCTTCCCTCGGGTTTCTCGAACACGCCCTCTTCGACGTCATTCTCCGGGCTTTCCTCGTCCCGCTTCTCTTGCTCCTCTTGGACCTCCTTTTCAGCTTGGGCCTCCTCCTGCACTTGGTCGATCGCTTCCTGGGCGTCTTGCAGCTTCTCTGCTTCCTCCTTTGGAAGCTCCTCGGCCTGATCCTTCAACGCCGTCTGGATGTCCTCGCTTGTCTTGGTCAGAGTGGTGGAGGCATCATTCAGGCTTGATTCGCGCTCAGCAGGGCTCGTGGTAGGGTCCGCCGCCTTTGCAACTTCGTCTCTGGCCTTTGCAAGGCTCATAGCCGTATCCTCGGTAGCCTGGGATGGAGCGCCACCTTCCAAAACCTCCTCTAGAGACTTTTCCTGCTGACGTATAGTATCTTGCTTGCTTTGGATGTCTTGGGCCTGGACGACCTCCTTGTAGCCCTGCTGCACCTGAGGCACGGTGGGCTCCACCTTTTGCGCTTGTTCTTTCACCTGTGGCACTGAATCTTTCTGATAGTCCTTCTCAGCCTTCTCAACCTTGTCATCTGCCTCTTTCTTGTTCTTGGAGTCTTTCTGCACATCTCTCTCCTTTTGATTTTCGGCCTGCTTGTGGCCCTTGGCCATGTAATAAAGCATACCAATGCCTGTCAACATTCCGACCAAGCCCTCGAGGGAGTTCATAGAAAAACAGTTGGCCGAGTTCTTATTGTTGGCGTTCTTGGATTTATCAGAGGGGTCTGGGATGGCCAGCTGATTGAGATTGCCAGCCACCTTCTGCCCGTTGATGGTGCCCGTGAACGCCGCTCCAATAACATAGTTGGACACGGTCTTGCCGTCCTGCTGGCTGGTCTGGGCTACATTCAGCCAAGTGGGCTTCAGCACAATGGACAGGTTGCCAGTGCCTTGGTTTTGCTCCGACATGGTGCCATCGCCTGCCATGACCACCGGCGTGTTCTGGTTGTTTGTGCCAGACATGGTCAGCACTGCCGAGTTGTTCGCAGCGCTAGCTGTAATGGCCAGCGTTGCTACCAAAGCCGGGGCCTTATCTACGCTGTAGAGGTAGTAGGTTCCCTGCCAGGGGTTCGTGAACTGGGCTTGCCAGGTGAAAGCCGCGGTCCAGGTAGTAAGTGTGCACAGCTTGAAGCTGCCAGTGTTCTGGAAAAACTTGTTGACCGCATCTTTCTGGCTTTTTGTGTCGCCCAGGGCATCGCGGAATTGCGTGGCCAGTTGCGAGGACGGGTTCGCCTGCGAGTACTTGATGAACTTGAATGAGTCCACCATGCCCTGCTGATTGTCACTGGTGATAGTGAAGTCGTTTGAATCAGCGAAAGGGGAAACTGCCAGCACGGCCACAGGGAACTGCTGGTAGTAGAGGCTGTTCAGCGCTGTGATGTTGCCCGTAACCATGGCCTGCAGCTGACTGGCAAAATGAATGGTCTGCACCTTCTTGGTGCTGTTATTCGGGATAGTGTCCAGTTTTTTGTACGTCAAAGGCCCCTGCATCTTGGGGTCGGTGCTGGGGTTGAAGACATCGTATATGTCCACAGAAGACCCCGAGTTGTTGGTAATTGAGGCAATAGGATTGGCGGTGGAACCCATGATTGTTCAAGTTTAAGAGTAAAAGCACAAATGGCTGAGATCGTTTCAGAGGTATTGAAGGGCTGTAAGGAAGAATGGCTGTAGATGTGAATCAAGCAGGAATCAAGCATTATCGGCAGCTATATATACATGAAATACTCACCGCAGTAGTGGGTATAGACGCAAACGGTAGTCTGAATAATGTTGCTATTGCTGTGCCAGCTGAAGTTGTCGAAGTTGCCCCACGCGGAGAGACACAGCATGCTTCATTCACATGTTGCGACCCCGGATGCTCTTTACCCGTCCATCTCGGTCCTTATCCAATCATATGATGTCAGATGACGATGAATACATTCATTCTTACATATTATCACAAACCCAAGTATCTATACTATGTAGTCGTTATAGGGATAAGAAATTCAGCCAGCCACGATTCTGACCACCAATTCAAATAGGCTAGTCTGTATTTTTGCTATTGATTCAAATCGACCAGCCAGACTTACAGTACTACTGATCATACCCTTGGGCTTACTAGTTTCGGTATCAATCTTATAGCTGGAATGGTTAGGATGAGGGGTAAAAAGCCGACACTTCCATTCTTAGGTGTATTCAGCCAGCCACCATTCTCACTATCGATTCTAATTAGTGATCCATCACTCTCGATGCTGATG
Source organism: Fusarium austroafricanum (assembly GCA_012932025.1). Classification (NCBI taxonomy): domain Eukaryota; kingdom Fungi; phylum Ascomycota; class Sordariomycetes; order Hypocreales; family Nectriaceae; genus Fusarium; species Fusarium austroafricanum. Next base: position 92,670 of record JAADJG010000446.1, on the reverse strand, counting down.
CAATCGGCTAGCCTAAGAGGAACTGCCGATCTTACTCAGCCCTACGACGATGTGGACTTACTACTCTCACCATCTATCCCGCAGCTGAAATGGTTGAGGTTGCCACCATGCGGAGTCAACATGCCTAGACTCACACTTGTTTATCGTATTTCAGCCAGCCACCATTCTCACTATGATTTCGTATCAGTGAGCCACCATTCTCGGTGTTGACGTGAAACAAACAGCCCTAGATTCACTAGTTCCGGTATTGTTTCGAGTTAGCTAGCGCCACAAAGGGAGCTTGGGCCACTCAGGCCGTCCATCACACATCGATCACATTAATAGTCGTATTCAGCCGTTCGAATCGACCAGCCACAACTATCGCTATTGGTTTGAATAGTCAGCCCAAGAGTCACTATAAGCCATCATCAGCCGCACAGCCGGTGAAGGAGCGGAGTTTTCCATCTCTGCGTGAATGGTCTGGATGGCAAAGTTCAGTAACATTTCTCGTAATCGATTCGTATTTGGCTGCTTGCAGGAATCGGGTATCACACAGACATCTGATTCTAACTAACTCGATTGGCAGAAACATGCAGAGTCTAGAACAGATAGCGCCCGCAACAAAGAAGCCGACGCTCCGCCTTATGACGGAGGGAACGGCCCGGGTATCTGACGGGTGCACCCGCATAAGCTAATCGCGTCAAACGACTAACAACTTAACAATAAGTCTTGAACGACATCCCAGTCAACATTCCGCTGGATCAAGTTAAGTAACAACCACCACCACTGCAACAACAACCGCAGCTCCCAAAGAATCTATCACTTTCTCTCACTCTTCCCTGTCCTCCCTTTTACACACTGCTTAACTCTGTCACCATGTCTCCCCCACAGTCGGAGCCCAAGTCTACCCCCCAAATATCTCTTGCCAATAATTTGGAGTTCAGCGTCACAGTCTACGACTCATTTAGTGACAAAGACAAGTCCAACTATTTTGGCACCTTGACCTCTATTGCAACTGTACCGGCCAAGACCACGGCTCAAGTGGAGCTCAAGCACCCAGCCTCGGTGCTGATCATCAGCAATGCAACGTCTAACTCCCCCCTGGCGCGGATTGTCTACTTGCAAGATGTCACCACCGGACCATTTGCCGTAGGGGAGGCTGATGTCAAGGCCATGGCCGAAACCATGGATTTCATCAAGTTTATCACCAATAATAAGAATGATCCGCTCACAGAGGCCTTCAACGCCATATGGAAAGACACCTCAAAGCCACAGGTCACGTCTGTGAACAAATTCTTTGCACAGAATGAGAAATACAAGAGCTGCACATTTGCTACCTACATGATGGGCATCACATACCAAGCAGAGCAACCAGAGTCCAAAGGCAAGCCTATGGACCAGGCCTTGTATTCACTCAGTACTCTCGCAACGCTGCTAGGTGCCTCCTGGCCGGAATTCCTTCCGGACATCGTGGTGACCAAGTTCACTTGCAATACCGACAACGATATCCTCTTCCTTCTAGCTGGGATAGACCTGAAGAAGTTGCCTGCCCAGTCAGATCAGGCGCTGCAGTTTTTCGGGTCGCTGTTCAACGTCCAGCAGCTCCAGGTCTCGGTCATGTTTAATTATCAGGTGGGCCTGAACATATTCGGCACCCGCCTTGCTATCGGCCTTGATGCTATGCACGTACCCTTTGGCGGTGCTGGAACCTTGACCATCAACAAACCCACTGCCACCATTGACATCAACCCACTATTCAAGTTCGTTGTCTTCACTGTTACTGGTGAAATGCCGTTCGATATATTCGGAACCAAGTTTGAGGCTGATGTGTCCATGACCATTGACAACATCGAGGCCTCCTTCGGTGTTGTCATAAAGGGAGACAAGGGCCCACTTCCTCCGCCACCAGTGATGAAGGGCGTGCACTTTGATTCGTTTGGTGTGGGCATCGGAATCATCTTCGAGCCTCCAAGTGCGGCAATTGGCTTGTCAGGTCAATTTCACATCGGCGAGGCTGCCAATAATTCTATAGTGCCTCTTGACGATAACTCGTTCGTGGTTGTCTGTCAGTTGATAGAGGAGGTGCCAAACCCCCTCTATATTTCCTTCTACGTGCCCAAGATGCACCTGACGGACGTTTATACAGTCTTTACCAACGCCCAATGTCCTGTGGACGTGCCGGTGTTGTTTAGTGATCTGTCCTTCCAGTGGCCTGAAAACCCCATGCAACCTGTGGTGTTACCTGATGGGTCGCTCTCCAACATGGGTTACGGCTTCAGCGCAGCTGCTGATATCTTTGGCCTCGAGTTCTACGGTAATGTGGAACTTGACCTCGACAACGGAGTGAAAGCCGATATCGAGATGTCTCCCCTGTCGCTTGGCAATATATTCTCGATAAAGGGAGATGGCGCCGGCGTTTCCTTGAAGGTGGATGCCAATGGTAATCCCATCAAGAACAATCAGATAATCACCAAGGCTGCGCAGAAGCAGGCACTCAAAGATGCCACGATGAAGCAGATGGTGCCTCCGGGTGGTGCAGTGTTGAAGATCCAGACGTTTGCCTCGCCTTTCCTGCACATCAACGGCTCTGTGAACTTGTTCGAGGTGGTGAATTGGCGCCTGGATGCCGATATCACCTCGAGCGGCATCAAATTCGAAGTGGGTTTTGGCGGAATCCTGACTTCGACTATGAGTTGCACATTAACCGATTGGCACAACCTGGCCGCCTCATTCACATACGGCCTCAATGACAATATTTCGCTAGGCTCGATTGCGGGCGTAAGCCTGGGCTCTATTCGCTTGGAGGCACTGGTCGGTGCGCACTTCGCACTAAATACAAGCTCGTCAGACATCGTACTGTCAGTTGGGGGCAACTTCGATTTCGAAGGCATTAATCGCAGCTTTGGCGACTTCACGGCTGACGTGAATATCTCCAGTGTAAGCAATCTCCTCGATGCAATCCTCAACTATATCCAGAGCAATGTCAAGAATATATTCGGCGACCTGGTGAATGAGGCTGGTGCATGGGCCAGCAAGGTTCAGCAGAGCGTCATCCAGGAGGTTGACTCGGTTGCCCACGTCTTGCAAAATGCCTTCGACCAAGATGCCAACCAGGTAGCTGCCACCATGAAGGATGCAGGCTTCGCAGCCGACACTATAGCATCAGGCCTCCGACAAGCCTTTGGCCAATCGGCAACGGCTATCGCGCAAACTATGCAGCAGGTCGGTTTTGCCGGCGAAGAGGTGGCCTCGGCACTCCAGAGTGTATTTGGCAACGATGCTGCGCAGATAGCTTCGGCCCTGCAAACCGCGTACGGCTGGAGTGCGGACCAAATCCAAGGCGTGCTAGGCCAGATCGGCTTCGCCGCCAATGACATAGCCCAGGCGTTTCAATCACTCGGGGGAGAGTTTGAAGACCTCGGCAACCAGATTCTTCATAGCTTGGACCCTTCCAACTGGCCAAACCCTTTCGGTGGTGGTGGCATTTTCGGCGGTGGGTTTCCCTAGGAGGCTGTTTGTTCTTGTATGCAGTTTTGGGCAGTAATCTCAAGTCGAAGCTGCGAACTTTAGAAACAAATAACCAAGGCACTATGGGCAAATGGAGCCATTTTAATAATACTCGCTGATATGATTATAACGCATCAAAGTCGTCAGCACGTAATAGTTCACTCAGATACCGATCCAGTGTGAATATTTCAGTAGCAGTATTTCAGTGTAGGTATTTAGGCGATTTACAAAATAATAGGCACACCAAAAAGGATCATAGGCTAATATCTATTAAGGAATACCTAAGCACTAGGTAAATTTAGGTAAGATTTAGGTAGCCCAGGCTCTATGCATGAAAGGAGTGCAAAGAATGCCGCTTAATTTCTAGCTCACCTGCCCTGCTGGTCCAGGCCCGGGAGTGACTGACCACGTTGTTCCAGTGAACAGAAGTCTTCCCTCGTCTTGCAGCTTCTTCGGATCAAGATATACACAGTAGTTGATACGACTTCTATCAAGCAAAAAGAAAACACGGAATACCATATAAACCTTCGAGCGATCTGGACTATGATGGATACTCTCCATCTGTATTGCGTTAGTATATATCATACATAGATACTGTAAAGGAACTCACGAGTCGGTACTGGTTTCCACTCATGTAGAATGGCGTTTTGCATGGCCCAGTTGTTGTCTTAACCTCGATACAATACCGAGGCCGCTTTCCAGTCCATTCACCAGGAGAAAGAATGTTCGCGTCGATCAAGGTATCAGTGAGTTTGCCTTCGGTATCGAGGTATACCAGATCTGCTGTTTCTCGGTTGGGCCATGGAGCAAGATCTGCATAGTCTGAGTGGACAGTCACATAAGTCCTGATTGTGCTTTGCCAGTTCCCAAAGCCCCAGTTTGGTAGCTCGAGTTTAGACAATAGCTCGAATACCTAAAAATACTCTGGTCAGATTATGGGGCCCAAATAATAGCCAAACAGTAACTCACGTAAAGTTCTCCAGCGGCTCCAATCTTCGTATCACGCTCTTGCTGAGTTCTCGACTGGAACCTGCTCAGGACATCCAATCCACTGAAACTAAAGTATCCATTTGAATTGCCAGTGTCAGGCAAGGCATCTCGCAAGTCGTTCATGTCAAATGCCCCGCCAGATGGGAAGTTTGCTCTACGAGCTGCTGTGATGGCTCTATCAAGAATCGCAAGATACCGAACATCTTCAAGGGATTGTTCTGTAGGGGACGAGATATTTGGCCTGAAGTGAGTCGGCTCTGGAGGGCTAGAATCACTACCCTCTGGGGACTGATAAAGGGCTGGGCCTGGTTCTCGGCGGGCTCGATGAGACATACGGCTCTGTACCTCGACTGTCTCATGGTGCGTTTCCGTAAAGGTTGCTCGGCGCTCAGAGTTGGGTGTCCCATGGTGTACTGATGGGCCATCGGTTCCAAGAGAATGAGTTGGAGTGAGGATCAGGTTTGAGGAAAGAGCACCAGTCTCAAGAGTTCCGTCAGATCCGTACTCATCTTCTGCCTCAACTTCATTCGAGTCTTCATCCAAGTCCTCAAATGGTAATTGTATGATGCCCTGGTCATCTAAGATCTCATCAAGAAAAGAGCGCTCACTCGCCAAAATTGACGTCAAGGCGTTGACCGCCTCACTTTCGATGTGACCATCGATATTAGTGTCCGGATCGCGCATAAGCCAAGCAGCAAGTTTTCTAGGAAGAACTGAACCAAAACAGATCTCTTGTTCTCTTCGTCCTCGAGGCACGTAGATTGTGAGGGCTCCACCACGTTCATCAATATGCTCGCTGGCTGTGCTAATCGTGTCCTGGTATAGCTTACGGTTTTGGCTCATCTTCAGGACAGACGATATCTCGTCAACCTCCAAGACTTTCATCATGCGCAGCTTCTCATAGAGATGGGTTCCATCATGGTGAAAACGCGGGCTTCTGAAAGTGGCTGCAACTCTGATGGTTGAACACCGTTAGCATGGCTCCTCCAATGTCACCAGTTAAACCTACCGGCAGATATGATAAGCCTTTAGTCTCAAGTCTCGTTTGGTTGACGATATTGGCGAACCCGGTTCACCAGGGACTTCTGTACTTTCTTTGACACAGTTGGATAGGTAGCGATCCTGAAGCTTTAGCCAGGCAAACAGTGGTTTCAGTCGATGGACGTCTTCGAGATCGAAGTCCAAAACGCTAATCCTGTCTTCGAACCTGTACCTCAAATTGTCCCGATCTCCAATGGCAAAATCGACAGCAACAGAGCTCAATGTAACAGTTCCATTGGGATAGACGACAGGAAATATCTTCGCTTTTCTGATAGGTTCTGGATCCCAAAAGCCCTTGTCGGTTTGAAGAAAGTCGTTCAAAGACAGGATAGCCACTTTGATGTCATCCGTGCTGCGCTGAGGAGACTGTCTCAACTCATCATAAACCATCTGCATTGTAAGTGACTTGACACCAAGCTTACCAACGAAGAAATCTTTCAACTCTTCATATGAATCATCCAGTGTTACCTTGCCACGGATTGGTGTTGCACTTGACCACAGACACTCGGAAGTCTTATGCCAACCCCAGCGGTCCTGTTCCCTCACAAAGATGAGAGGAGACTCTTCAAAGGATATTCTAAGACTAGGTGAGCTGCATTCCCGACAAGTTGCCTTAAAACACTAGAACGTACCGAATTTCAGACGTTATGGACAACTCATCGTGCAAGTATGTATAAAGGGCCAGTATTCGATCACCTTCGTTGAAATCCTCATCCCGAAGGGCACCCAGTTCAGTCACCAAATCTTCAGCCTCAGCGTCTCGTATGCCTAGCGTCCTGTGGAAAAGGTTTTCAATGCTGCTCATATCTTCTTCACTCAAACTCATTCTCATATATAGGCTCTTAAGGGAATGGAACGACCACATATCGGATGGCGCAGACCAAAGACACACGCCATCACTCGTCCATGTCAGCTCATTTCCATCAGGAATGACAATGACAGAGGAATGGAAAAAGTCTCTGTCCGAACGTCAACACTGTGCATAGGAATCCATCCATCATATCTTACCTAAGCCGCGATCGCATGGCCGCCTGGTCAGTAGACACGGCCAGTTTCGCGTATATAGCAATATATAGCTCAAAGACTCTCTGGGTCTGACTAACGGACGAGGTATCAGGATCACATTCTGTGATGTAATGGAGAATCTTGAGAAGGAAGTCTAGGCTCTCATTCCTGCCAACCCCAAAATGTTGGGATAAGAAATCCCACTTCGCGCTCAGTGACTGAGTTGCGTCTTCGTTGCCTAGGATGAGGAAAGGGAACTGCCCTGGGTCAACCATGTAACGTTCAACAGATTGTTTAAGCTCCGGTAAAGGGAGCCAAGTGTCTTGCAGTTTGGTTTCGAATTTAGATCTGCAAAGCCTTGTGGCTGGGAATTGTTGAATCAATGATATCAAAGATGACTTTTTCAACAGATCCCTTCCTTCAAACGGCCAAAGATACTGCAAGAGACCCAAAAACCTATCTGGGCGGTGATCGAAGACATATTGAAAAGGTTCTGACAGCTTGTTTCCGCTGGGTGATAGTAGGTTCAGTCTCTCAGACACACCAACATAGTCACACAGCCAGCGTTTCCAGGTTGGGTGTGTGGCAGAGGGTTGATCTGGTGCATAATCAAAGTGCCAATCGCGTAGGAAATATACAGGAAAGTCTGGGGCTGGTTCTTGTCCTTCCAAAAGACTTTTAGGACTGAAACGATGATCCGCTCCTGGCAAGTAAACGGCTGACGTTTGAGGCTGATGAACACACCCAGTGCTGAGAAGGACATATGCCTCGCTGTAGTCTCGTCTCTGATGAACCAAGGATTGGTGAGTCAAGTATAGGTACACCAGAGATTCATGAGTGAAGCCGGTAGTAATTCTATAAAAGGTGGAAAAAGAGGAAAAGATTGAAGATCTGACTTGTTGGAAGCTGGCCTCGGAAACTCCAAGATGTCTAAACAGAGTGTTTCGGTCTGCGTTACCGGTTGTAGAAAGTCTTAACACCTTGAGCTTCAGATTTCCGGGAATATCAATCTCCCCTGTCTTTGGAAAGTAGACGGGGCCTTGCAAAGATGACCCCCATTCGTCATCTCTTAGTGGTAGAATGGGAAGCGACCTCAGCACTTCAGCAGGATACCAACCATTTGCGAGGATCATTGAACATAAGCGTGCCACCGCTGCGTGCCATTCGTCGCTTGTTTCCTCTGAACGGATCTTAGAGTTTTGTTTATCGAGGTCAGCTTTCATTTGGTCGATGAAGTGTACGACAGTATCGGTCTTCAGTCCATAATCCTGCAAAGCTTGAGTTGCTGTGCGAGGGTATTTGGACGAAATGAAGGGGTCCTTAATGGGGTCGTCGAACAGAGGCTGTCCTGCCTCATCTCTAGTATCACTAGAAAGGATCAAAACGTCTCGAATGAGGCGTAGATCATTCCGGTGCCTTGATTTGACAACAGGGAGGTTTGAAAGCAAGGACTTTATCATGGCATTTAAGCCAGACCAAAATGAGTCAAATCCATTCTCCTGTGATGGAAGGAAAAGGGGCCAGTGGTAGCAGAGAGTTGGGTCTTCGCAGAACTGAAAAACAGCTTTAAGGAAAGCAGCCCCTATCCAGTCACGGATATTCAGGTTTCTCCTGGTAGTGGTCACGATATCCTGTCGGTTGGCGTTCGTGTCGAAGTCTGACTGAATGTGGAACTAGCAATCGTCAGTGACTGACTGTAATGTAGAAGCTAATATGCTACCAACCTTGTAGTCCGAGGTACGGAGAGGTAAAAATGCAAAGAGCTCTTGCTTCTGGCGGGAGATGTGCGGTTTGTAATCATTCGTGAGCGGAAAGGCTAAAACAACTTCGGCTGAAGTCAAGATACGTCGGGCCTCTTCGGTTGTGGCGGGGTCGCGACTCTCACTTTGTGCTAAACCTGTGGCTAATTGCTTGGTGATGTGATAGATTTGGCTCTTGGTGGATTCTTGGCCGTCAATGATGGTCGTTGTTTCCAAAGAAACACGATGTTCACCGATGGCGACTTTCCGAAATCGCTTCGAGCGCTGAAGCTTTCCTTCCCCGTCATAAAACGCAACGGTGATCTGTTGAAGCTTTCGAAGAAACAGAAGGCAGGTCTCTTGCAGATCGTCGAACTGCATGGCAATGATCGTCTTCAGGTGCTCGATCTCATCCTCGTCGCCTTGGTCGTGGAGGTAGAGTGTCGTGCGTGTTAGCGGGATAGGAGTCCTTTCAGTCGGGTTGACCCAAATGGGTCTCACCATGCCAAGACCTGGATCGGTCTTGTTGTGTCGGAATTCAAACGAGAAGTTGCCCGACTGAATGTGGACTCGATTGGCGGCAATGAAGACAGACTTGAACCCGATGCCTTTAGCGCCGACATATCCGTGTGCCGCCGTTTTTGTGCTTTCGCCGACGGAGCAAATGGCTTTGAGATCAGGCTTCGTAAAACCGTCCTCATTACACTCGACGACAATATGTTTTGGGTAGATTTTGAAAGAAATGAATGGGGCGGCATTGTTGGCGCCGGCCTTTAGATAGCGGTTATCCTCTGCGTTTTGAAGAAGCTCAAATACGAATCTTGCGCCGCTTCCGTAGATGTTCTTTGCCAACCTGGTTATCCTTTAAGTCAAAATGATCCAGTAGAGTAACCAAGCGTACTTACACCTTGATAGAATGAGAAGCAGCGTTCTCCATCTTGAGCCAGTTCTCATCAATTTTTCGGCGATAATTGGAGTTATATCGCCCGATGTCGTCCATCATATCATGATCCAGATATCCATACTCGCTCGTCACTTCCTTCACGATCTGCTCTGCTTCTTCTAATGTCGCCATGACTGCTGAAAGTTGGACAATTCGCTTCTGTGTGTAGTAGGTCAAATAACATTGGATTTGTTTGATAGCTGGGGACCTGGGAGTGATCTGTTATTTACAGGGGCTAAGTCAAACGCCAATAGTGCTGGGCCTCCTATATTGGTCTTTACGCTGTTGGTTATGCTGTAACGCAACGGATTCTGCGACGCCTTTTCTGCATGTTGGTCACAACACCCCTGTCTATTTTGAGTTATCACATCGCACTTATCCTTTTCTTGAACCTCAACGGAGGTTGGCGTTTAATGGTGTGACAAGAATGAATTTCACTTGCACATTCTGTTGTCGATGACCGAAAATGGATTTGTGCTTTGTGACTTGTCGTTGGCTAGAAAGGTTTGTTATTGTATCCCGACTATGTCAACCTTCAAAGTCTTGGCCTTTTCTGGTGGTGTTCAGCTGGTGCAAGCGCGCGCTTAATTGCGCAATTACTCCTGGAACTAAACCACATTTAGCATTCTGTTTCAAGAACCACGAAGAAAACAATTGCTCCACTCTTTGATAAACCATCCATTGTTGAATTGTTAAATCGTTGTAGGCAAGCGGCTTCCGAACAGCATAAGCAGGCTTGTAGGCGAAGTTAAGCCCCTGAGTATACTCAATTAATACTACTAAATATATTTAAGCGGCATAAAGCTATATATAAGTTTAGGTAAGATTTAGGTAGCTTTCATAATTCTTTAGGACCTAAAAGCTTTACGGCGTCTGGGGGGATAAGAATTGCTGACTGATGAACCGCGCGGCAAGACGGCAGGATACCAGCCCTATTGGTAATGTCCTGAAAAGGAGGGTAACATCTGAGGTAATCTCAACATCCACGGATACATACAGGTGGGCTACAGAAAAATCAGGATGAGTTTAGGTAAAGGCGCTATAAAGATTAGGATAACTCACCTAAACTCTTAGGGCCTAGATGTCCAGTTATTTATGTCAATAGGCTCTTATTTTCCTGGTTATTTTTTGAACCACTTGATATATAAGTAACAGTTTTAAGACATGAGGGGTTGACCTTCAACTGAACATCATTGGTTAAATCGGTTTGAAATGCCAGCATTCAAAGATAAAGTTCATCCTTCTTGACTATAAGTACGTGGCCTGAGATCCTCTGGCATCCTTCGCTTCATATTTCTTCGTAATCTTGGCCATGTCTCTTAGTGCCCTCCTTGGCTTCTTGGCCAACGCCTTTCACTTCATTACTTGCGGAATCTTCCTTGAGCCATCACCAAACCCAAGCATCATGTCTCAAAAGGCCAAACATATCGTGATGATAGGCGGCTCCTTCGCCTCCGTCAAAACGGCCCATAAGTTCCTCCAAGCCATGCAATCTAAGAACGCGGGGCCTTATAAAGTGACAATTATTTCCCGTGATGCGCACTTTTACTGGAACCTCTGCATTCCTCGCGCAATAATCCCGGGAACGATTCCAGATGAGAAGATCTTCAAGGAGATAGCGCCTGGGTTCGCGAAATATGGGGACAAGTTTGAGTTCGTCGTCGGTACCGCTATAGGGATCGATATCGATAACAAACAGGTCAAGGTTGACAAGGCTGGACAAGAAGCTGTCGTCAGCTATGACTATCTTCTCATTGGAAGTGGGTCTACAACTAAAGCTCACTCCCCTTTCAAATCGAGGGGGTCGACTGAGGCCACTAAAGAGTACCTGCATGCTTTTCAGAAGCGTGTAGATGAAGCTCGGTCGATCATTGTCGCTGGAGCAGGGCCAACTGGTGTGGAAGTAGCAGGCGAATTGGCAGAGCATTACGGTAGCAAGAAAGATATTACACTGGTAAGCCAACGATTCACCCGCTGCAACAACGTTAAAATTAATGGCCACTTCCAGATCAACGCTGGACCTACTGTTCTCGATAATCGCCCGGACGCTGTGTCCAAATCAGCTAAGACTCAACTCGAGAAACTCGGCGTGAAGATCAAACTAAACACCAAAGCCGGTGAGCCCGTAAGTCTGCCCGATGGTAAGAAAGAAGTCACGTTGTCCGGAGGTGAAAAAGTGGTCACAGACCTCGTCATCCCGACCTTTGGAGTCGTGCCAAACTCATCTTTCATTCCATCTGATCTTCTCGATGCAAACGGCTATGTTAAAGTCAACGAATATTTTGCCATTCAAGGCCGTGAGGACGTCTACGCGATCGGCGACGTGTGTAATGTCGAAGCGCCTCAATTCTGGTTCGTTAACATTCAGGCTGGTCACATGGCCAAGAATCTTGTCCAGCTTATGTTGGGCAAGCCCCTGACACCATACAAGCCTGCAACAACTGGTAAGTTATCTTCTCGTGCGCCGATAAAACGTAATTCTAACTGTATCAAGCAATGGGAGGCATGCAAATCGGCAAGGGCGGCGTGGGTCATTACGGAAACTGGCGGATGCCCGGATTTGTTGTGCATGCGATCAGAAAAACATTGTTTGTTGAACAACTGCCCAAGATGGTTGAGTCCGGCGGTTGAAGTTACTCAGAAATGTATTTTCTCGTGTGAATTGATGACACTTATGATCTTACGCTGGTGTTTTGGTTGTCTTACAGTGACGTGAGCGGCGGAGCTTAGCGTCCGAACAGCCTAATTTCAGTTATATCACTGGCCCTGATTTGCATCCAGCTCCAAGCTAAGCTCACTGTACGTCATCGATTCAGCTACACCAACCTTGTCTTTTCTAAATCCAGGCCAAGCCAGGAACCTGCAACCTTACTCCATTTCTTTTCCCTACCAATATTCGACCAAATATTGGCTTCGCGATGTCTTTCAGTCTGCGTGCCATTGCGGCTGCAGCTCTTCCAGTGGCTACCGTCGCATCCATCATTCAGCAACCGATTGACACCTTTGATCATACCCAAGGCTACCAATTCGATCCTCTCCTCCACCTCCCGGGAATATCGCCGTATTTCGATGCTGTAGGCTTTGGACTCTCGCACGCTGCGCCTGAAGGATGCACTGTCACCGCTGCATCGTACCTCATCCGACACGCTGCCATCTACGCGAATGACGCCGAGTACGAAGATTACATCCAGCCGTTCCTGTACAAGTTGGAGAAGCACCGCGGCGGTTTCTCAGGTCCTCTGGAGTTTTTGAACAAGTGGTATTCACCGATTGAGGAGGATCATCTTGAAGATGTGACGCCGTCTGGCAAGATTGATGCAAAGAAGATCGGGCATCATCTTGTCAAGCGATATCGTCATCTAGCTTCCTCTGTGAAGCGTGTCATTGCAGACAAGAAAGATCGGACTTACGATACCGCCAAGGCCTTTTTAGAAACATTCCCCGAAAATGGAAACATCGAAATTACTCGATTTGATAAGAATGAATTGAACAATGGCACACGCGCCCTTCTTCCCCACAAGGCATGTTCCAAGTTCACCAAATCTCCGGGTACCAAGCAGCAACAGGAGTTTGTCAACAACTATGCCAGTGGAATTTCCAAACGCCTGCGTCCTTATACCCCGGATGACTACGAACTTGCTCCCTACGACGTCTTCGCGCTCCAGTCCATCTGCGGATATGAATCAGCTATCAAGGGAAAGAAGTCCAAGATTTGTGGAATATTCTCCGACGCAGAATGGCTCTCTTATGAATATGCTTGGGACATGAAGTATGCTCACATGGTCGGCCCATTCAATCCTCTATCCAATTATCTCGGCCTTCCCTGGTTAAACTCCCAGTCCACTCTATTCAGCAAAATCGATGAACATTCCGATTTGATAGGCGATGAATCAGAAGGATGGCCCAAGGACCAACGACTGTTTTTCTACTTCACTCATCGCGAGGTTCCACCATTCGTTGCTACGGCCCTCGGCATCTTCAACTCCTCATCAAGAGAAGGATATGATGAATTTCCTACTACTCACGTCAACCATGTGAGAGCATGGAAGATGTCTGATCTCATTCCATTTTTGGGCCATGTTGGTATGGAGAAGATGACTTGTGAGAGACCAGTTGCCAAGGATGGTAAAGCTGAGAAGGAGGAGTTTATCAGATTCATTGCCAACACTGCACCTCGACCTTTACCACTCTGTCAGAATGGACCCGGCGCCAGTTGTCCTTTTAAAGACTTTAAGGAGATTGTTGATGCCGGGATGAAGAAATATGGGGATTTTGATGGGGTATGTGAGAATAAGAAGGAAGAAGATGATGAGTTGTAATGTGGTAGTACTGTGGCAATAGCACAGAAGATTGTGTTTCTAATAAAAGCCTAACTAGAATTCTCGAGAGTCTACGTAAATGTGACCTTGATGATACGAATCCAGTTGTTGTTGGTGAATCCGATCGTCAACGTCTCACCAGACTCATCCAGATGGGGATAAGCGATGCCAGCATACACCAGACCACCATCAATGGGCTCATCCTTGTAAATTTCCTTTCCTTCTGTCCAGGGACCTTCAGGGCTTGGAGCAGTCTTCAGGAAAACAGTTCCAGCTGTTCAAACCTCGTCAGTAACGCCTACACCACTGTTTCACAGGTTAACTTACAAAGATCAAGATGAACGTAGAAATACGTCCCAAAGTGATTGTTATACACAATCTGTCCCTGTCCAACACCCCACATAACGGCTGTCTCACAGTTAAACGTGGTGAGGACTTCACTCTTCCATCCTTGTTCTCTACCCCACCAATACTCGTACTTGTCGAGGTCGAAAGCATCCTTGGCTGGTACGCGGGCCATGTAGATATACATCTTGTCAGGGAAGTCGGTGATGTTGTTGGGTGGATTTCCCAGGATGTAGATGTATTCGCTGTTGACGTCTCTGTAGGTTGCAACGTCACCGTACTTAGCTAATTCGTCTCCGTTCCACCAGATGCCGTTTTCGCCGTAGCGATCGGTCACCGTGGGTATGTCGTCGATTAGTTCAATCTTTGCGACTCCAGCCCCCTTGTAGTGCTCATTTTCATTCTGTAACCATGTGAGCTTGTCATATCTCATGTGCGCGGTTTGTTTTAACTTACAACGAGATAATAAAGAATGCCAGTGGCAGTATCAGGATCGACCTCAACAATTCCTGTACCACCAAATCCATGGAGATTGGTCTCTCCCCATTCCTCATTAAACGGCATCAGCTGTTTCTGATGAGGAACTGGCTCGTCATCATTGAGATGCAAGTCCTCCACCACAAGAGGATCATCAGTTAGAGCAGAAACAGCATTTCTAACCATTCCGTGGAATCCCTCAGTGTTTTCCGCTGGATCAGAAACACCAGGAGCGCACCACATCACATCGCCATAAACGGCGTACCATTTCCCACCAAGCTGGCCCGTGAAGCCAAGATCTCGACGACTGGCGCTGTTACTGGAGCATTGCGTACCAAGGAATTCGGCTGTGAAGTTGCCAATTGGGTTTTCACCCCCTGGCTGAGTGTTGTCGACGACCATGGTGAGCAACAATTTATGCAGGAGCTTATGTTTTAATATCATCGCAGCGGTTTGGAGGCAGCGCTTTTTTACTTTTTGAGTTTTCTCCTCATCGCAAAACTTGGCATTGCCATGTTCAAAGAGGGGTGCAGGCGTTGCCGAGGCTCATGTGCAAATGCCAATGCATGATCGGCACTGAAGATCCGACATGTGGAAGGAGGCCTGTTCTGATATGTTGGATTGAATTAATGCCAGGGTTCTGCAATTGAACGGTTGGGCTAGGCAGTCTTTACTGTATTATCTTGATAATGACGATATTGGCGGCGCGGATACCGGAATGGCGCCGTTCGCGGGCCGCTAAGCGATGCCGCAAGGCATTCCGGGGAACGAGAGCAAATGCGGGCTGGATGCAGTTGCTACCCTATTGTCCAGATAGGCAGGTTGCAAAATAATAGGCACAACAAGACCATAGACTAACATCTGATAAGGAATACCTAAGTCTTAGGTGAATTTAGGTAAGATTTAGGCAGTCCTTAGGTTATATGGCTAAAAGGTGTGCCGTCTATTTTCCAATCGATCTGCTAGAATATGGCGACTATATTGACACGACTAGACTACCTATGCACTAATACATTCCTCTACTTTCATTAAATACTATAGTATTATTCAGGTTCATCATCCGCATCTACAGCTGCCAATCTTTACTAAATATGGGTCAATCCCGTCAACATCCACTTCAACGATCATGAGCCCCATTTTATCCAATTGTTGTTAGGTAATAATGGAGGAGATATTGGCCGGCTCGGCGGTACTCGGTGATGAAGATACTTCGATTTCTGCCGTCGAGCTCATGATCTCGAATATGATCATTGGGAAGAAGTCTCATGGAACCTGAGGTAAAATACTACGTAGTCTCATATGAGACACTGATCCCCTAGTCTCGATATAGGCCGGCAGAGTCGATCTTTCTGCACCCCAAGATACTGGTAGCAACCTTACTGCAGGTACAAGACTGAGATGGGTCCTGATAGACACTAGTCCTCACCATCTCCGTTAGTAGCCTCCTTTTATATGGGTTTCAACGTATATCGAGCCACAGAAAGGGACGTGTCTATCGAGCACGCAATCGCACGCAATATTCGTAGCATCACATAGTAGAACATATATATATCCTTCATCTAACTTATCTTGATGGCCCCTTTTAGATCTTGACTCTTGCTGTTCTTTGAACTCTGCGCCAACCAACAAAATGGCGTCCTCACGCGACAACTCCGTCGACCTCCCAAACGATGCCTCCCCCCAGCAAAAACCCTCTTTCTTCCGCTCAATCCCCTTCCAAATCGCCATAGCATGCGGTGTATCCTTCACAGCCCCTGGAATGTGGGACGCTCTAGGCGGTCTCGGCGCCGGAGGAGCCGCTGAACCCTACGCCGTTTCTGCCGCCAACGCTCTCGTCTACGGTTTATTCGCAGCAGTCTGTATCGCAGCGGGTGCGATTAACAACCGAATTGGCTTGAGATATGGTCTTGCACTAGGAGCTATTGGATATCCTATTTATGGAGCTGGCCTCTACACGAATAACGTTGCGCCGAAGACGTGGTTCTTGTTGTTTGGAAGTGCGCTTTGTGGTATTTCAGCGGGATTCTTCTGGGCTGCCGAAGCGGCGATTATTATCGGATATCCAAGTCCTAAAGATCGTGCTTTCTACTTAGGTAAGTCTGAGGTTAGGTAATTTTTGGCAATTAACTGACTAGTTTAGCTATCTGGCAAACTGCCAAAGCAGCCGGGCCCATCGTCGGCGGCGCCATCAACCTCGGCCTCAACGCCCAAACCTCCTCAAAGGGCTCCGTCAGCTCAGCCACATACATCGTCTTCATCGTCATAATGTGTCTCGGACTCCCCATTGCCCTCTTTCTAAGTCCCGCCGAAAAGGTCCAGCGAAAAGACCGAACTCTCGTCATCGT
Organism: Fusarium austroafricanum; assembly: GCA_012932025.1. Taxonomy (NCBI): domain Eukaryota; kingdom Fungi; phylum Ascomycota; class Sordariomycetes; order Hypocreales; family Nectriaceae; genus Fusarium; species Fusarium austroafricanum. The sequence continues at coordinate 75,980 of JAADJG010000446.1, read as the reverse complement.
CCAAAAGCAGGCATCTTGGGCAGCAGAGTTCAAGGCTGTTTTCTCACTACTTTTCACCAAACGAATGCTCTTGTTGATCCCGGCTTTTTTCATTAGCTATTTCTTCAATGGGTTTATGAGTACTTGGTTAACGACGTACTTTACCGTTCGAGCCCGTGCGTTTTCGTCGTTCTTTACCAACTTTGCCGGTATTATCAGCTCTTTCTTGATCGCGGGCTTGTTGGATCGTCAGTCCATCTTCATCAAGACACGCGCCAGAATTGCATTCTCATCTATTATCTTCATCCTTGTTGGTACGTGGATTTGGGCAACCATTCTTCAGAAGCAATTCTACGATGCGGATGAGGCGCCCGTGTTTGATTGGTTCAAGGGAGGCTTTGGCAAGGCTTACACTTTGATCTTCTTCTGGCAGTTTGGAGGTCAAGCTTTCCAGCAGTTTCTGTACTGGCTTGTTGGGCAGTATACTACGGATATCTCATCTTTGTCTTATCACTGTGGTATTCTCAGAGGATTCGAGGCTTTGGGGCAGACCGTCGCTTGGGCGTAAGTATATTCCCCTAAGATTATTGCGATTACCCTGAGATTATGGCAATCACCCCAACATTATTGCGAACAAAAGCTAACAGGAATAGGATGCAATCCGAAGGCAACGCCAACCACTTTATCAGCATCGGCCTCAATTTTGGAATCACAATTCTATGCATTGTGCCAACGTGGATTGTGTTATCCGGACTGGAACATAGTCACGAGATTAAAGTCACTGCTGGCGAAGAGACGTCAACAAAAGACCAAGAGTCTGAGTCCAAAGCATAAGTCTTGGACGTACCATCTGAGATGGCAGAAATAGTATTTCTAATGATAATATCTTTCAACAAGAACGCCAATTACTAAACGCCTTGCCCTAAACTTATGATGATGTACCCTAAATCCATGAAAATGTTACCTAGACTAGTGATGATGTATTGATGCTGGCCTCGGCCTTGGTCCTGTACTTGATCTCGACCTTGTCACAGCTAGTGGTGGTGATGATATAGGCATTGACGTAGATCGTCCCACGCCAGGTACAGACATATCACTGCCGATAGTACTGCCGATAAAGCTCCCTGGTCTTGATCTCACAGGACTGATCTCTTCGTCCTGATGCTGGACCTGTTCGATCTCAACAGCGGATACACGCTCATTGCGGAATTGCTCTCCTGGAACCATTGGCAGATCAACACGATCTGGCCTCTTGATCTTTGGCTCGGTGATGAAATCGTGCGCTGGAGTACCTACCATTTCGCCGAATCTGAAGAAGGCATTCTCGATCTTCTGCCTATAAGGGTTTCTCGTAGGTTGGGCGTGGTCCTCAAATATGGAAGGATCTCGTGTTCGTGAAGATGTTGAACGGCGTGGATGAGTTGCGTCTGAGTTTGGAGATAGCTGATTGCTCAGGCCTGTGTCGGCGTTTGTGATAGTCAATGTGATATTGCGACTGTTTAGTGAATAGGTGCTGCGATGAGAAGTCTGGCTCATTTGTGAGCCGTCGAGGATATGACAGTGGGAACAATTGCAGTGATGGGTAGGATATGGATCGCCTGCTTGACCTGCGTGTCTAGCAAGAAGCAAGTAGAGTGATCCTATCATAGCCATTGCAGTACCGGTGACTGGAGCCCATTGGCCTAGAAATAAAAATGTTGTCAGTAACGTGACAAGATCATTTTGATGGGACGGTAACTCACCAACATTCGCCATAGGCTCAGTCTGATAGTCAACTTGGCGACTGAAGAAATTAATCTCGCCGACGATCAGAATAGCCAATCCAGCGCCTCCAAAAACAGGTATAGCAAGAATACGAAGAAAAAAGCCAATCGTGTCATTGACTTTCTTCATCACGCCTTTATTCTCACTCCCGTCATCCTCACTCGCAGCATCGTCATTCTGTCGGCCAAAGCGTCGTCTCCAATTAATTTCCAACACTCTATCCCACATGGAAACGAGGCATAACACAGCGTGGACGCAGCATGCCGCAGCAAGAAGGGTAGCGGTACCGAACGTGAGGGTATGCGGTGCAGGTATGACATAAATATTGTTGGCTGATCCGCCTCTCATGGGAGACGTTGGTCCATCTTGTGTAGAGCATATTAGGTTGCAGTTGTTTCCATCAATGTAGTGGAATTTCGATGCATCTGGTGAAACGGGGTTGCCTGCAAAATCAGTTGTGCAGGGATGGGTTTCGATGCGGTAAAATTCGACAGTCATGCTCACAAGGCCTGAAGACGAGTTAGCATGAGGTCATCTTAATCAGTGATATGTGAATTACCGATCAGCAAGAGAAATGTCCACAGAAAAATTGTGTTTCTGCCAGGATCATTGAAATATGTTTTTGAAAGCATGACTGTTACTGGTGCCGCTAGAATACCAATGGCACATAGTTGGAAGGCCCCAAAAATATCCATATCAACCGCGTCTGTGAATGTCAGTCAGATTTTGTCCATTGTTGATCATCTCATCGTCGCTTCTTACTGGGATTGTGCATCGCCGTCAAAACAATGCCGTGAATAGCTGCAACAGCTGGTAGAACCAATGCCGCGGCCAAACAAGGATTCACAAGCCACTCCTCTCTCCGAGCGACAAGACAAGCGGCGATCAGCACATAATATCTAGGAGTAAGTGTTAGTTTTTCGACAATCAATTGAGGCATTGCACTCACAAAACACGAGTACCAGTCCCATATTGCCCAGAAACTGGCCAAGCACAAATAACCTGCAACGTACCATCGGTCTCATTCGCCGCTCGCGCTGAAATCACAACATCCACCAATGTCTCAGCCGCGTCGGTGACAGAAAGCGCAGGCATATCGGCAACGTCTTGCTAGCATTGTCTTGGCAGATCGCAAGGTTGAATTGAATACACTCAGTCAAAAAGCCAAGTCATCATAGTGTGAGGGGAATAGCCTGGCGCCTTTAATACCCGCCCATCAGCACGAAAATCCCAATCTTACCCCAAAACGTCACTGGGCGTTCATCGTTGGCCAGAGCGTCGCAGGCATCTGCTTTCGAGTGGTGACGGACTGCGGAGCGAGCAGCTGACTCTAGGACTCAGCCACGGGTTCGCCAAAGCCGGGCGAGAGCTAGGTCATATTGGGGGCCAAGCGGCGGTGCTGTTACTGTACAGTATGCCTGTTAGTGGCGGGGAGTCATTTAATCTCATTGTTACCGCAAGTCGGGCTGGTTGCTGCGCTAGGCATCAACATTTGTACCCTGTCGCGAGACATTTTTAAGCTTCTAGAAGCTTTTAACCTCCTTCTTTCATCTTGGCTTCTCAGCCCTGTTTTGAGACATAACATGACCCAACAGAGGATCATCGGCATGTCGCTCGATCGGTCCTTTGTCTCAAAACAAGCTGACACTACGAAACATTAGGCCCTTACTATTGGACATTAAAGTTTTGAGCCCCACTCAATACGACCTAACGAATGCCTACGTCGTCAGGTTTTCTCTCTTAAATATTAGCCACTTTCTCTTTTTTTCATGTCTGTACGAATAGCAGCGTGCGAATCCCTTCAACGACACTATGGCGGCCGCCTTGGACACCAGCGAGATCCGGCAATGGCGCTCGATAATCACGCTGATTGTGTTTGTAATAGCTAGTACGACTGACTGCCCTGTCGCCCGTTGTACAGCACACGGTCCACTAACTGCGCACAGATATCCTTGTTTTATGGCCTTTTCACATGCCCATCTACATTCCAAAATCGCTCGTCAATTTAATGTGCAGAGTAGCTGTAAAAGCGCGGATTATCCCTCCGAGCACTCATCATGCAATTCTTCACAAGAATCCGAGGTGCTCCAAGTACTTTGTCAAGGTCACATTTCCTGTCAATTTCATCACGGCACCCTTGATCGCGGATCTCTTCCTGCTAGCCATTTCTGCGATAGGTCGCCAAGAAGTGCATGATGGCACTATCGGTGCAGACAACATTAACCCAATCGACATCATGGTCTTCTTTATTACTCTGGCCTATATCGCTATTTCTATCGATGCGTCGGGTGTCATTCGATGGCTTGCCTTCAAGGTTTTGTCATGGGGCGGAAAAGTCGGTCACCGACTGTTCTTTTATCTTTACTCCTTCTTCTTTCTACTCGGCAGCTTCATTGGCAATGATCCAATTATTCTATCTGGAACGGCATTCCTCGCATACATGACACGCGTGTCAAGTAACATCACCAGCCCGAGAGCCTGGATCTTTACTCAATTCGCAATTGCCAACATCGCATCAGCCATTTTGGTCTCTTCAAACCCTACAAATCTCGTCCTTGCTGGAGCATTCGACATCAAGTTCATCGTCTACACGGCCAACATGATCGTACCGGTTGTCGTCACCGCCGTGGTTCTCTTCCCATTTTTGCTCTACGTCATCTTTGCTGACGAGAAGCTTATCCCTTCCAAAATTGAGATGCACACTCTACCCCAAGAAGCCATAGAAAGAGAACCTGTCAACCCCAATATTCCCTACGTACAGCATCAAGTCGAAGACGCAGATGATCCTGGCACAGAAATGACTCTCTCACTTGCTTATATCATGAACCCGTTTCTCGACAAAAAAGGCGCCATGTTCGGCGCTGTAATCATGTCTGCGACACTCATCACCGTTCTGGCTCTCAACGCCGCGAGTGCTGGAAGCGGTGAGCATCCTGTCTTCTGGGTCACTCTCCCAGCGGCGACCGTGATGTTCTGCTGGGATCTTGGATTTGGATGGTTACATCGACATGAGACGCGCCAAACAGCGGCCGTTTATCGACAAGAGATGGAGCGCGCAAGAGCTGAGCGTGAAAGTTATCAAGCGTATTGGGCTGCAAATTCGCAGGAAAAGTTTGAGCCTGACACAGCCACGGCAACTGCGCTGCCTGATAGCCAGCCACCAATGGCTCATGGTGCAGGTGCACAAAGTCAAGACATCTCGCTTGCTCCGCTGCAAACTTCCGTTGATCGCACCAACTCGCAGAACCCCATTCCTAAAGTCGTCTTATCGAACACCGCTGGCAACAGTCCAGTAATAATCTCAGGATCAACGCCACAAACCCCAATTCCCAACTCCGGGCCTTCATCAGCAAGTGATCAAAACACGCTGCAGCCAGGGGCTTTGTCCACTTTACCCAGCCCTCAAATGGAGCCAGAGAAGCTCGAGGCCGCTCGCCCACGTTCAGGAATACTAGAAGAACGATCAACTCTGCTTTCAGAGGCGAAAAAGGCCTATGCCAAGGGAGAACGAGGTTATGAATGGTTGCAAGAGACATTTCCAACAGTCATGGCTGTTATGGCGCATCTTCCATTCGCCTTGGTTCCCTTTGCGTTCACCATGTTCGTGCTCGTTCAAGCACTGGTGAGCAAGGGGTGGGTTAATGTATTTGCGTACGGATGGTATCACTGGTCCAAGCGAACAGGTACAGTTGGAAGTATTGGAGGAATGGGTTTCCTCGCTTGTGTCTTATCCAATGCAAGTTCCCCAAAGGTATAACAAGCTTCGCAACTGTAACTAACAGTGCATAGTTCTCTGGTACCAACATTGGCACCACTATCCTTCTCTCACGTATCATCCAAGCTTGGAAAGAGATCAACTGCCGCGATGACCAACTCATCAGCGACAGAACCTACTGGGGCACGATTTATAGCATGGCAGTCGGAGTCAACTACGGAGCCTTTAGTACAGCGTTCAGCGCGTCACTGGCTGGTCTTCTATGGCGAGATATCCTTGCTCGAAAGCATATTCACGTGAAGAGCCACGAGTTTGCGCGCGTCAACTTTCCTATCATTGCAATTTCAATGGCCGTTGGATGTCTAATCTTGGTGGGAGAGGTGTACATCGTGAGAGATACCTCTCCATATTCAACATTCGAAAAGGCCTGCAAAAATAATTAACGCGACATGGAATATATATACCTTATAGACTGTAAATAGAATTGTATTCGATACTCGAATGAAGTATGACTTCTCCTATCGCTCACTTTCTGTCCAAGCTCCCTTACTGTTGAACATTCCAACCAACGCGATGTGATAACTGCCGCTTAGTTTATTCATGGCTGTTTGGGTCAATCCAATTAACAGGATGATCGAAGTCGAGTGTCATATTGCAAAATATTGAAAAATTTGCATTTTTTCTTGCTCATTGGTATCTTGTATCAGGTATCCTGTAACGCCTGAAAATGTGCACAGCCTTGTGACAGAGACTAGATACTCTCCTAGTTATTGTGCGGCTGAACCTTCCATACTAACAAGAAACCTTTTATCACAAAACCTGGGTAGATTCTCGATTCTCATGGTACCAGGAGTTTTAATGACTCGGATGAGCCCAGAACCAAAGAAGATAATAAGCCAATCAATCGCATGGTTGTTCCCGTTCGTTAGCCGCTCATCTTACTGTCGCTCATCCAAACAATAGTTAACTAACCCGGAATATTACACGAATCTTACTTTCACTTCCCTCTACACCAAGGATGAAACAACTATTGAATACTGGTCAGAATTCATGGCGATCAAACTAATTGTCGCGCTGCCCGTGCGACAATCCTCGTTCCTGATTGGTTTTCAGACCTCCTCTCTGCTCTATAAAAAGAGTATCTATAAATGCAGTGAAATAATGGCCTCTTCAGCTGGCCTATTCCGGTGAGGCCGAAATTAACGCTTGTATCGGATCGAGTTAGCGGTCTAATTATATTAGGCGTGCGCCATTAGATTTAATGCCATTTAGGTTAAACTAGACTTGGTCGTTATGATGAGGCAGTTTTTGTGAGAAACAATAGCTAATGGTGTCTTCCCTAGCCTGAATAAAGAAGTTGAGTATGTACTAGGATGCGCTCGGACATGCGTTTATATCTAGGAATCCTGAATCCTTCGGCCTAGTACAATGAATAAACATTACGATAGGCTACTGCATATCTTGGCGTTTCTCTAAGCGCTTAAAGTCTGACGCTGGCTGCTTGTCTATGGGTCTTTATGAGTATAAGGATTAATGCACTGGATAAGTTTATGGGTTATAATAAGTTCAAAACATATAATACTCCTAAAAGTATTAGGATTAAAAATTGATATATAGATAAAAAGATAACAACTTCCTTAAAATAAGCCTTAGATCGGATTAATATTATTCCTATATCTTAATAAAAAGAGCTCTCTTTGCTCTCAGTTTTATTATTCTCCTTACAATTATTTAATTCACTCAATTCACCTGCTTAGTCTACGGCTACCTTATTCTTATAGTCGTATAGTAACTCAATTCCACCATGTCTAATCCCACATGCAACGACCATACCTATATTACTCAGAGCTTTGTGACCGCCGGACAAGCCACTGGTATTGACCCCGCCGTCCTTGCCTCCCTGGTCTACGCAGATTCCAGAGGCCCCGGACCCCGCGAGAATGGCGCTGAATGTCCTCCGGAACTTTCCCAGGTCAATCATGCGAATTTCCAGAGGAGCGGCAACGCCCCTGAAAACGTCGAAATGGGGGCTATAATTATGAGCAAGCACCACGATCGATGCAGAAATGAGGTGACCCGCGTTATGGGAGCCAACAATCACGGGGTGCATACAAGCGTGGATCAAACTGAGACTGTTTTTAAGGCGTTGAAGGAGAAGAGAGTGCTGACGTGATCTGACTGAAGCACTTGTTGAGTCCCTTGAAGCAACAAGTCTTGGCTGGGGAGTTACGACAACCTCGAGTGTACTTGTTGCATTTAGAGAGTCTTGATAGCTGTCCATTTGGAATGTTATGCCTTTAGCCTGCTGTGTGCAGGAAGGAATCAGAAATCTTTCAGTATGTGAATTTATTTTTCTATACCATTTTCTGCCTTATAAGTGTACGCAACTGTAGAGATGCGAAGCCGCAACGATCTTGTTCTCGAGACCCATGACCCTGGTCGCAGGCCTCATCGGATTATTAATTTACCCAGACCAGAGGCTATTAAACCCCGCAGCATGATGTGTTACGGGAGATTCAATACTGGAATCGTAACCATTGATATTATCATTCGCACTTCAGCTAGTACCGCACCAAATTTCATCATGGTCGGCAATCAAGTAGAGTTTCAAGTTGGAGTTGCTGGACTAGGTATTGGCGCTTTTGGTGGCCTACTTGATGCCTTTACAGCTTGCTCAAAGCTATATGGATTGTGGAAAGCACTAAGCGGACTTGAAGGCTATATTGGTGTCCTTCGCACCAAACTCATTCTCCAAGAGGCCCTGCTTGACCAGTGGCAGAGAGACTGGTTGGATCTGCCAACTTCAAAACGATCTGATTTACAAAAGCAGCGGATCCTTCGGAGACACCAGGATGCAGTCCTCGCCTCAATGCTTACCGTTAAGAGCCTGCTTGAAACTTTGGAGCCTCTGCGCGAGGCATCAAGATCAGAACATGCACTTGAACGTCTCAAATTGGCCGCAGGAGGAGCATCAGATCATGACAAGACCTTGGTTCAAATCAGTGAGATTCTCAATGATCTTTACCGTCTGCTACCTACCCGTGACCCAAATGTGGCACTTTCACAAACTGTGCTCTCCTTAGAACACATCGACAACACAACGCAATTTCTTCTGGAAGATAACAGCTCAACTCAACATGTGCTGGGGCCCGAAACACTTAAAAAGGCCATCAAATTCCGCCGTCTTGGCCGCGACCTAGACCAAGATCTCGAAGAGCGAATTTTAAATTTCAGGCATAGCACTGGTATTTCAGATGTGGGGATTCCTGCACATAGAGTTCAAGTCACAAAGGACGATGAAGTCGCTGGAGGCCTCCGCAGCTACGGAAACCTCGATGCAAAAACCCCAGTACTCATTGAATGGAAGCGATATGATTTGACCTGGAAAGGGCAGAATGGCATAAGGCTGAGAGGCAGAATCGAAAATATTGCCAGGCTCCTGCATGCTGAATCTAAACCCGATGAGTTACTCACTCTCAATTGCCTGGGAGTCTTCGAGGATATGGAACGACGTCGATATGGTCTTGTTTTTGGTTACCCAAATGGCGTTGGAGAACACAAAGGCATGCTATCACTCCATTCGTTGATAAAGTTACCAACACCAGAGACTCTTCCCACTCTGGGTGATCGATATCGCATGGCTCACGCGATCGCGCTCTCTCTTGCTATCTTACATGCTTCAGGGTGGTTGCATAAGAGTATACGGAGCCATAACATCATGATCCCGATGGTGGGCAATCGACCAGCCTGGTCTCGGCCTTGTCTTGTTGGCTTTGATTTCTCTAGGCCAGACGCGATCGATGAGACCACGGAGAAGCCAGAGCAGAGCGTGCGGTTCAACCTATATCGGCATCCATCCGCCCAAGGAATTCCAGGGGAGTCATACCGCAAAGGATTTGATATATACAGTCTTGGAGTTGTACTTGTTGAAGTCGGCTTGTGGAGATTAGCTTGGAATTTACGCCGTGATGATGAGAACCCAGCCAAGTTCAAAGACGTTCTCATCAGTAGAGTGGACGACATGTTAGCCCACTTCATGGGAACACAATATCAGGAAGCAGTACGGAGCTCGCTAAATGGGGATTTGGATCAACGGGGGGGCTCGGTCATACGGGTTTTCTATAACGAGGTTGTAGAGACTATGTGTTCATTGGCGGAATCGCAGCCATAATGTCGGTCACTGTTATCAGCTATAGTCATGAGAATGATAGTAGTACTTAACCGAGAACAACACCGTACTTACGCACTTGTCTCTTTTTGATATGTTTCTAGGGACTTTGTTAGCCACTAAGTGTTGTATCAAAGCGTAGCTCGACACATCCCTGTCCATTGTATGGAAACAGGTAGGGATAGGCAGAGACCTCGGCAAGGATCCTCACCAGCTACCCTAAAGACTTCTGGGAATTCTCATGTTACACTGCCAGCATTTCTGTCCGATATCCAAGGAATTGTTGAGTAGCATTGAAGAATAAATTAAGCCAGCTTCTGATGATTTCAATGACAAGAACCGCATATTGATGATATTTTTTGTGAAACACTCGGGTTGACGTCAGCGAGCGTTGGTAAATAATCGCTCTTCATGCACGTCCCTTAAATGAACTGCATAAAAGGTCACCACCAACGACTCGTCAGGCTTCCAGAGGACTCCAACACATGACTTGATATTGTCAACGTTAAGACCAAAGAAGCAATGCCGACTAGCACCCACAAAGCCACAAAACTAGTAGCAGATAAGGCATGATCTGCAGGGGTATCCGCATTGCGGAATTCAACTTGTCCATTACGCTTATCGTAGCCGCCGCCCTGACCAATTACAGGTCAAACCAACCATCCCCACTCGTTTTAGAACGGTTATATCTTGAAAGTTCACATGATAATCCAACCAATAGTTCCTTGACAAAAGCAGTATAATCACGGATAGATCCTAGGCGTCAGGTGCCGTTGCACAAAGGGCCCTATGCCTCGTTGCCGAGTCCCGATCCAACTCCCTATCGAGGCCTTAGCAGTGCCGAAATCTCCGGACATAATCGGGGGTATCACCCATTCTCGGTAGGTGCTTAAGCCTATACGGGTGACATCTGCGACATACCCTGCTAAGCGACGGAGGAGCTGCTTGTTACTCACTAGACACCCAAAACCAAGGCGAAACAAAGATCTTTTGTCGAGGCTGTTAGTGGGCCCACCTCATGGCTGCCACGCTTGCATCTGAGGGCCAAGAGGCCAAGTAGATGCCAAGGAACGGGAGGCTGCATGAACAGATCAGGCCAAGAGACTAGGTCCAGCATCTATCTAGCAGATGAGAGGGACTGAGCACGCCACCTATGATAGTCTTTTCTCGGAAGGTCACTCGGATAGAGAGAGCCGAGCGAGGTGTGAACGAGATAGTTGAAGCATCACGACTTGCGATATGGAGTTGTCTTGGTATGTCGATCCGGGCAGACTAGGCGGACTATTAAGCATATAAGCCGACGTCGATCTGCTCATCTTTACTTGGATCATCATCATCATCATCACTCACTCACTCACTCTTCTCTGGTCTCTTCTTCATCTCTAAGTCTATCACCCGGTTATCAATATGCCTTCTCTCAACGCTCTTCTCACGGCCTCTCTGGCCTTTGCCTCCATCGCCCTAGGCGCACCCACTGCCCAAAACAAGCAGTTCTCGGTAGAGCAGGTCAAGAACCCCAAGTTCGTCAAGAATGGTCCTCTTGCCCTTGCCCACGTCTACGCCAAGTACGGCGTTCCTCTTCCCAAGCATCTCGAGAAGGCCGTCAAAGCTGCCAAGGCTTCTAGCTCCCACTCCAAGCGTCAGAATGGAAGTGGCAGTGCAACCACCACTCCTCAAGACGAGGATATTGAGTGGCTGACACCCGTCCAAATCGGTACTCCTGCTCAGACTTTCAACTTGGATTTTGATACCGGTTCTTCTGATCTGTGGGTCTTCAGCACTGAGACTACTGGTAGCAGTGGCCATGATGAGTACAACCCTGCTAAGAGCAGCTCGGCCAAGAAGCTGTCTGGTGCTACATGGAAGATCAGCTACGGTGACGGAAGCTCTTCTTCTGGAGATGTCTACAAGGATAAGGTCTCCGTCGGTGGTCTCGTCGTTAATTCTCAGGCTGTTGAGGCTGCCCAGAAGGTCTCTTCCGAGTTTGAGAAAGAGACTGGCCTTGATGGCCTTCTCGGTCTCGGCTTCAGCTCTATCAACACTGTCACACCCAACCAGCAGAAGACCTTCTTCGACAATGCCCAATCTAGCCTCAACTCCCCTGTCTTCACCGCCGATCTGAAGCACCAGAAGCCCGGAAAGTACAACTTTGGCTTCATTGACAACTCAGCTTATACCGGCCAGATCGGATATGCCGATGTCGATAGCTCCCAAGGCTTCTGGTCCTTCAGCGCTGATGGCTATGCTATCGGCTCTGGCAGTGTCAACGACAGCCCTATCACCGGTATTGCTGATACTGGCACCACTCTTCTCCTTCTCCCCGATGATATCAACTCTGCCTACTATGCCAAGGTCCAGGGTGCTAAATTCAGCTCTAGCGATGGTGGTTATGTCTTCGCTTGCTCTTCCACTCTACCCGACTTCAGTTTCTCTGTTGGTGGTGTCACCATCACTATCCCTGGTTCATATATCAACTACGCCCCTGTGCAAGAGGGTTCATCCACCTGCATTGGTGGTATCCAGCCCAGCGACGATGTTGGTATCAACATCTTTGGTGATATTGCCCTCAAGGCTGCTTTCGTCGTTTTCGATGGTGGTAACCAGCAGGTTGGTTGGGCCACGAAGAACATCTAAGCTACTTCTGTAGCTGGTTATTGAGCATTGAGTCTGTATATAGTCTGAGCCTGTGAAACTTTCACTTTCTGTACATAGTTTTTAGCTTGTCTATATTTGAATCAACATAAAGTTATTGATCTTTACACCTATCTCCCATGATAGTAAATGCTCCATTGCCATCAAAGTTGAGAATACTGATCGTTTGCTTAAGAACGTGATTTATATTTCTATAGACTTAGGTAGCAAGCAGTAGGCCAGTTAAATTAGGTAAACGTCCCTTCTACTACGTAACTAAAATAAGCATATGTAAGTAGGCATCCCAGTAAGGTATCCAAGTACTAACCTATAAAGTGCGCTTCGACTTAGTTTACAGGCTCGACTAGCGGCTTATCGTTCTCAACAATATAGGTAGCGAGCTCGCTGCTCAGAGAATCACGCATGTTGCGTGCTGAGTGAGGTACTCCAGCCGGTATGAATAGGACCCCTCCTGCTTGCACAGTCACTGGTGCTTGACCATCCAATTCGTATTCCAATGCGCCTTCTAACACGTAGATGACTTCTTCGCCGTAATGCTTATGCTTAGGTGCGAATGCACCACCGTCGAAGTCCACGCGGACCTGAACTGCCTCGAAGCCGGGGACGCTGATATTATGACGCTGGAGATCGATTCTCCTAACTTGCGGAGACTTTAGGCTTATGCAAAATGAGAGGGGGATAGTAGTAGTGATGAGAAGTGTACTGAAGGTTTGGCCGAACATGTTTTTCCTTTGGCAGCGATATGTTTTGTAGACGAATGTAATCTTATGGCAAACAGAAGTGTGCAAATATATTGCGACGTAAATTAGTTATCTGGGTCTGTGAGAAACAGGATCGCAAATGCTTGCTCTTTATAGATGATAGCTCGATAGAGACAGGCACATTCAACTTTTTGGGGGCTTCCAAACCAAAAAATAGATTCCAAATGACCCAACATAGCGGTGAGATTGTGGACCTCTTAGGAGTCTCGTGGCTGAATAGAGCGTGTTGTTGCTTATGTCGCATTGTCTATAATACGAGCTTACCCTTTTCATTGGATCAACATTTCCTTGGCAGTGTAGTACGACATGCGGACTCTGTAACGTTCTGTTCTTCACATATGATTTCTAAGAGATCTTGACCAAATTTCGTCATTAGCCGAATAAGAGCAATCAGGTCCAAATATCTAACCAATTCTGAACTATTTAAATTTCGTTGACCCGTTCCTTATCAAAGTCCACTATGGCAAACTCGCCGTCTACCTCTGCAATCACAGCGCGGTCTCTAGTAACTGTAGTTGCATTTTCATGGTAATCGATAATGCAAACGGCTTGGTTTCCATAATTGATCCATTTCTGGTGATTGGCCGTTGGACTAGCAAATGTGAGAAGACCACCGAATCCGGTCTGAGCGGCCAAGTTGGCGACTCGAACGTGACCAAAGATCATATCCCAGCTCAGCGTTTCCAACTTTTCACTTTTCTCGTCCCAGACTGTTAGTAGAATAGAACCCTCGGTGTCCGAAAATGCAAGTTGTACGACGCGATTAGTTCTGGTTTGAAAGGCTTCCGGTTCCGGGAAGGAAGCTTGCCAGTTGACTTTTGCCTCTTTTTCTCCTGTGTTCATGCTAACCAGGAATACTTCGCTTCTAGAAGCTACAGCCAAGGTGGTGTCATCAGGCGATACTTCGATTTCGGTGATGTTGTAGTCTGATAGAGACCATTGAAGACGACCAGTGTAGATATTCCAAACCCTCAACCCTCTCGCGTCACGCGTTACTAGCTTTTTTGAATCCAAAGAGAACATCATTTTGGAGAGATCTTCAAAGGGGCCAAGGCGAAAGTAGTCAATAACAGGAGGACTAGCTTCCAGGTTCCATAACTCCACTAGTCCTCGTAATGTGTTGATGGCAAGCATACCTCCATTTGAAGATAAGGAAAAGCATGGGTACTGGTGTCTTGAGTACGGGATCTCATGCTTCAATAGACCTTAGTCAATATGCGAGATTAGCAGAGGATGGGCGGGTGAGGTTGTCAGTAGCGGTTGCTCGTTCCGCGCAAGTACCATAGCAGTGACTCGACCAGGATCCGGTACAGGTGCCATGGTTCCTTCTTGATTGCCCATTTCTACTTGATATCAGCCAGACCATCCTCCAGCACCAGCTTGATCTCCCATCTGGTTGCCGCCGGAAACTTCTCGTGTAGTGCAACGATCCTGCACCTGGGAACATCGTCATATCCGAATGCATTAACCATAGAGTGAGTTCATCTGCTGGTAAGGATTACACAGAGTCGGAAGTTATCCAGATCTCTCAAGCTTGCGAATAGCTTGAGAAGCAAGGGAATATCGTTTGGGCGTGTGCATTCGTCTAGAGCATCGATGATAATGAGCATATCTCCGTGCTGGGATCGAATATAAGAAAGAGGCTTGTAAAGGAGAGCATCAAACTGGTTTTGCAGAGACTTTCTCAATGTTTTCCATAGCCGAACACTCCAGTGACTGGTTGAAGGCAGTCTTATACCAAGGGATGGTCTTGATGAGCCGACTTGCTTTAGTTGGAAACACCCAACACGTGTCATTTCGAAGCTCATGGCCTCGTTTGAAGAAATATCTAGCTGCTAACATATTCTCACGTCTGTAGTCATTGACTAACGTGCGAGCAAGAGTGGATTTGCCTGTTCCAGCGGGAGCGTGCAACCAGAGCAGGGTCTCAGCATTAGTATCATCAACCCATTGGCGTATCATCTTTCGGACGTCCAGTCTGGTGTACTTGTGGCATTTAGGGCTCTCTTCGAGATCTTTGCTATTAAATCGTGCCTCGGTCACTGTTGGAAGTAAAATATGTGGTTGATTTCTGTCTTTAAGTCTGAATTCGCAAGTTTAGCCATAACGTTGTCGTTATCCTACTTTTGAAGATGCACTTGCCTGAGCTTACTCCTAATTTTCTCCCAGATATCTTCTCCCGCAATGTCTTCTTGCTGAAGCTCTCCAATTGACTTCAGAAGAATATCCAGCGATGTCAATTATTCAGAGATGGGCGGCATATTGGGCGTAGCATCCACCAAGGCATCTAAATTCGCAGTTGTTTCTTGCTGCGCAGCCATGAGTCTGACGGGTTCCGGGAATCGGCTTTCCTGTCGGGCTTCAACTTCGTGACTTGAATCTCAAATAATGCTTCCTCGTAAGCACTTAGTTCTGCTGGTCCGTTTTCAACTGGTCGAACTAAGCAGTTTCGGCTCTCGTAGGCCCCAAATCTTGGTTTCCAGCTTTGGCCGACCACTCGATCTGAGGAAAAGGTATTATATCTCTCCATTCGAAATCTACTCTCTATCAAGTCATAGGACCTTTTCAGTCCAGAGGGGAAGTCAACTACCACCCTGAAACCCACAAGATCGTGCAAGTCATCGAATATCTCCCGTATGGATTGATACGTCTGTCCAGCAGGTTTCGCCGCTTGGCGGCGCTCGATAGATTTGGAGATAGACTCAGAGGTCTTCGCACGACTGTATACGGTGGCACGTATTTGTTTCTCGTGGAGTTGATGAGCAAGGTCCTCGTATACCGCTTGCTGCATGGTTTCATAGTATGCTCTCAATCTCTGCCAAATTGTGATGAAGGCGGCATCTGGGGGATCGTCTACCAGCGCGTTTTGGATCTCAAGATCTACTTTGGCTCGAAGGCTCAGGAGCCTTGGCAATGGCCTCAAGAGCACTGGATCCTCGCTACCCAATCATAGAAGCAG
Source organism: Fusarium austroafricanum (assembly GCA_012932025.1). Lineage (NCBI taxonomy): Eukaryota > Fungi > Ascomycota > Sordariomycetes > Hypocreales > Nectriaceae > Fusarium > Fusarium austroafricanum. Next base: position 59,982 of record JAADJG010000446.1, on the reverse strand, counting down.
TGTAGTAGCCAGGGGTATAGTCTGGGAAGCAACATGAAATAACACCAGACAGCAAAAGTTAAAACTGAGGCGATCAGGAGAGGGGAACCATGGTGATACAGAAAAATTCCAAATCCAGAATCCTTTTACAACTGGAGGGATTGTATAGGAAGCACATCCTAGATCAATACAATGGCTCTCACCTGTGTTACACGATTACGTAGATGATTAGTTCTACCTTACATAACTTTAATGTTATGTATGGATGCGTTGTTTTATCAACATTTGGGGATTGGTCTCTTTTTCCCATTCACATCTATATAACTGTATTTACACCTCACCATATATGGAGAATTTTATCCTACCATAAATCTAGTCACACAAGGTTTGATACGGCTCAATCGCGCACTCCGATACTTGGATGGAGTCACAAGTGTGGCATTGGCTGTGCTTAGATCTGCAGGTGGAAGCGATTTCTGACCTCATTTCGTATGTGATAAATCATGCCACCATGGCAGGTTCACCCGAAGGGATTAGCTGCAAATAATGTGCTGAAATTACAATGTGCATAGTACATAGCCCGCTAGCTTACTTCTCGTTGGGTTTATGCTTTGCAGCCTAATCTGACATGCAGCCTAACGTAAATTCTCTATAAATCGCTTTATATACTGAAAGAGCTAAAAGACCCCAATATATATAAAATAGTTCTTAATAGTGCCATTCTTCTCTTTTTTCCATCTTTATGTTTTTGTTAATCCAAAATGGCTTCTTTGTCGTATACAGATTACGTGAGGCTTCGCGCTCAGTCAAATCCATGCATAAGTGGTCTGGGTGAATACCTGCGAAAAAAGGTTTCTCTTCCTAGCAAAATCCAATATATGGACTGTTCTCGGAGCGGGCCTTCCAAAGCCCAAGGCAAGCCAGCGGTAGTGAAAGAATGCCAGTTTTCGAAACACCTTATGCCCCCAGCCGCGAACACTATGCGCCTTCTTCTAATCGAGGATATTAGTCCACAGCTGATACTTTGGTTGGGTGAAGCCCTTGACATTGATCCCATATTCTTTGCAGAATATGTCGATACGAATTTCACGGATATTGAGAAAGCACCCCCACCACCTTCGCTCGCTATCTTACCCTCGCTGGCGGCTAGTCGCGGTTACCTTCACCTTCATTATCAACAGGTTCTTGACCTTGGCAGTAGCAAACTGTTTGATGGTGTCACATACGCACTAAAGACTAGCTCCAATGTTGCTAGAAATATTCGACGCCTAGCCCCTTTGTCAGGGCAACAGTTGGCACTTGCCCGCTCTACTTGCTCTATACTGGTGAAGAGATTTGATACATATTCTATTTGTATGAGTAGTTCTATTTCTTTTTTGATCTTTTTTTCTTCTTTTTCGTATTCTTCCCTAACACTGTTAGGTCTTGTCTTAGTAGATCCTCCAGGAGGCTCTGCTATTGAAACCGCCACTGAGAAACCACGAAGCTATTTCGCCAAAGGTCTGCACGGGGGCTTTGAGGATGTTGCAATGCTCCATTCCATGTCATACTTCGCGCATGAGAAAGGGAACTGGAACAGGAACTCAATGCTCGATAGTTTACTGCATTACTTCCAGTATCAAACGCCGCCAGGGCCACTGACTTCATCTTCGAGTATCCTGAACTTGGGGTACTACGCTATTCGTATCACCCTCTCGCAATGGAACCTTTACATGCATCTCGTGAGTCGATATTCTAAATACTATGAATACTCGCTCAAAGACACGACGAGTCGTCTCCATGGTGATGATATCATCGATTTGCAGCGTTGGAGACGAAGGATTCGGCAGAGTCGACATAAATTAACAATCCTCTCCAAGTCTATTGAGATTTCTATACAACAAGAGGACGACACTCAAACTTGGAATATGGTTCATAGCGACATTGATTATCTACAAGACCAACTTCAAGGCTATGCTGAGTTGTTTGAGCACATGGTTACAGTGGCTACATCGATGGTGCAACTACTTGAATCGAGGCAATCCATTCTCGAAGCTATCAATGTTCGTCGTTTGACGTATATCGCTCTCGTATTCGCGCCATTGGCTTGGGTTGCAAGCCTTTTTAGCATGGCGGATGGCTATTTACCTGGGCGGGAAAGATTTTGGATATACATTGTCACAGCTTTGCCCCTCCTGTGCTTCGTCATATTTGTTTCGGTACGGTCTCAGCAAGTTGGAAAAATATTGAGGCAGGTTTGGCTTAGATCCGTTGGGGTATTCCATAGGAAATTGCCAATGGGGCTAGGAACAGTTTAATGGTAACCGGACTACTTAGATTGGGTGAAAAGGATCTAAATGGAAATCATTGCGGCTCCGAAGATATTTGGTTTTAATGTCCGCATGTAGTTCATCCCATTAGCTGGGATCTGTTTTAGCGCTATCTTAACTGCAATGGTTCATGCACGAGCCAAGATCTTCAGAAGAGCATCTACATACTACGAATCCACTAAAACAAGATCCTATTTACAAACACCCACTCCGGCATATATCGGCGGTACCATCTTGCTGATTCCTCGCTAAAGAATGGCTCCCAACGGATCCGGGTTTTAGTTTGGTCCATCTGGTCAATCCTCTCCAATGCTGGCAAAGCAAGATATTCACCCGCAGGTTTGGTACCTCTTCCGCGAGAACGAGTCTGGGATTTTTGTGATCAATATTCTCCATTGTTTTGTTATTCGAGGTTCCATGTTTATCTATCAATATGCAATGTGCAAGATGCATTTACATGCAAGCAAGTTGGAACGACCAGGTCGCCAGCCTTACTCTATAAAGACTATAGTACAGCTCCAAAATTGTCGACAAATATTCCAGGGATGGTGTTTTTTTTTAACGGCCATCTAAGCAAAATTTGAAACAGATGCCATTTCTGTACTGAAGATCAGTCAAACCTTCAGGCGGCTGGTTCATGGTATGTTTCCCAGAGCATCATGCTGGGGTAACTTTGCTTTTTCCAGATCTATCACAATACCTCCCCACGATGTGACAACGCAGGTAATTTATCTTCCCCGAAAAGCACTTTCCTTTCCGTCCCATCTTACTAATAAATCATCCGCCAATCGATAATGAGGCCTTCGTAATAACCCCCTGCATCTATCTAGTTCAAACAGCCACAATTCATCGGTCGAGCGGAGCCGCATCTTAGCGCACGATTTCAACAGGGGGGTCTGTCATCCGTTGGTCCACAGGCAGGGGTCAGTTACGAAACCTCTCACAGTGAGGGCTTTATTTTATTGCATTAATATCGTGTATGTCTAATATTCTAAGAATTAAGAAATGTTCCAATGAGCGGGTATCTAACGTGCCGCTTTAGTCTAGCCATGAAGGGTATATCCGTGAAGACAATCCAAATCTAAAAAACCGCTTTCAGAATGGTTCATCGTGAAATGACAAGCTATTCAACAGGGAATGGCTCTCGCTTAAGATGGCGTGTCGAGCTGGACTCACTCTCAAGATCGTCGTAGTCCGTGCGGTCACGATTCTCTTTGATGGTCTCGACCTGTGTTGTCTTGAAAGTCCTTGAAACCTTGATGCCATCTTCTTGGCGCTGAGGTAGCTCGATGTCCTCGCCGCCAGCTTCAACAACTGTTTGGTTGCCACCGGGGAAGACGGAAGCCATCTTCTTGTTGGTGATGGTCTTGCCACTCTTTTGACCAGAGCGAGATCGTGAGTCTGAGTAATCGTAGCCGTTGGGGTTGCTAGCCTTGACCACCTTGGTGATGAGCTCCGCCATGTTCATCTCGATATGGAGTTTGACGAGGTAGGTTAGAGGATGGAATTGGAGGTAGACGATATCGTTGGGAAGAGACATCATGGCAATGAGAAGGACCTTGGTTATCGTTAGTAAGTGGGCCCAGGTTTTGGATCCGCAAACTCACATCCATAGTCATCGAAACTCCAATCATAGCCAAGTTTACACGGTATAGTCGGGTATACTTGGTGAGACCATTCGCGATGAGTCGAGATCGAACAAGGTAGATGAAATAAAAGTTCAAGCCAGCATCAACTATCAAGAAGATACACTTCTCAACTCTATCCCAAACGGCGTTGACAGCGATCCACTTGGGACTGATCTGTAATCGGGCTGGAATCCACACGCAGAAAACACTAATGTTGATGCAGAGCAGAGTAAGAAAGACGCTGAGTTTGAGTTTCCATGCATTATGTCGGTTGACCATCAAGATCGAGATTCGGTTGATGATAATCTGGAGTAGAGATTGAATCTGAATGGCCCAAAGGAGGACTTGGCATGTCAGTCAAGTCAAAGTGGGTAAGCATAAATGGTGACATACCAATGACAAAGAAGACTGGGAAGCCAGGTGGGATGTATTGTCGCAGATAGCACCATGTGATAGCGCTCATAATCACACTGCTTGCCCATTCCATCCAAACCAGAATCAGATAAATATTCGTCCTCGTTCCGCGCTTCCACGATTTGATCGTCTGCTTTCCCGCCTTCGTCCCAGCAAAGATCGAAACACCCAGGGAGAACCCCCAGGCGATGCTAGCAACGTTCATATCATTGCTACTCGGCTTGTGAAACTCATAGTGATCGGATAGTAAAAGACCGCCCATTGTAGCGGATAACCGTGCAGGCACTCGTACAAGGAATGTCGATGTAAAGAAAAAGAAGGAATGCAGGGACTACAAGAGTTTGGCTTTTTGGTGCATCGAGATGCATATATCGTAAAACGAGTGCAGACGCTAGCTCGACTCAGGGGCCAGGAAGAGGCGTTGGTTCCTTTAGTGCGTGTTGCTGCATCTAGGCCTGTCCTTGCGATACACTTATGCACCGGGATACGGACCGCTGAAGATCTTTTGTGTAGGAGGTTGCAACCCAGTCGTCCGGATGCCCTGGAACTCATCTCTTTGGTGATATGATAACATGGTAACTCCATGGTACCCCGCGAAGTTGGCCCAACACATGTCTGAGGATCCTGGCCCGGAGCAAGGGAGTTGTGTTTCTGCGACTTGCTTTCATGATTTACTATCAAGTGTTCACCTCTTTACTGACTGGTCTATAGCTATCTGATCGGTCCTCCAACCGTCACCAGTCCATGACACCGGCGAACCTCATTACTCAATTGACGACTAATCAATATCCCAAAGTCATTTCCAAAAATTGCCATTGGCAGTATTCGATACGAGACCCCGGACGAATATTTGCTTTTGCGGTTCCGCAACTTAGCGTGCAGTATCAGTATCATCGATACCCAAAAGCCTGGAACAGCACTCCACGAGATTAGTCTTCAGTGGCGCAGACTAAAGAAAGGGGCTTGACACCCTGACTCGAGAAAAAACGCGGCATTGGGACGATTAGTTACAGGATGAAATGATGCCGGACAGAAGGCAATAGCTCACTTGTCAAGCCTCATCGCGTGGTAAATTCCCATGTGCTTACCTGGTCAAAGCTTACATCGGCTCCGCGGTGGATACGATTTCAGCCCTGAGAGTGGCACGCGAGTCATACTATCGAAGCTTATTTTCACGGAGAAATCTGCATCAGGCATGTATGAGATGGAAAGTCCTGCAGGGTCTTGGGAGAAAGAGGTAATAAATGCGATTTGGGGAGTAGATCCTAATATTATTTTCCGGACATTGCGGCTCTCGTATTTGTGATCGTTGGTAGTTTCGCAACCTGTCCGAGACTAACAGGGCTTCGACATGGACCAATCGGAGCTTGCGGATGAGATCCAGATCACGTTTTGCTTGTCTTTGTTCTCAGATATAGGGTATACAGCTTTGAAAAAGAGAATGCAAAGATAATGACAAGGTCAAGGTAATGATCTGATGGCTTGAATAAATGACTTGCTAGGATATTCACATTACGGCTTCTTAAACTTGAATCCAACTTCCACAGGAAAAAGTCGCCTACAGAGACATGGATATTCACCGAGAAAGGGTAAGAGCTCAGCGAGGGTATTTCTGTCTTTCAATTGACAATTCAATTGATGAGTAACCTTGTAGGGTACCCTATTGAAGATAGATCAAGGCCTCAGTCATAAATACTGGTATCTCAAACATCGCTCTCAAATCAGTTACCCTTGACACGCTGATCAGGGCTTCCATCCTTCTTCAGTCCACCATGCTCAGTGGGCTTGTAGTCACCGCCACTGTTATCGCTGCTTCCCAGACCTTCGCCAGAGCCGGAGGTCTTGCCACCGTCCTTGCCAGCCTCATGGGGGTCGACCTTGCCGTGAGCGAACTCGCCAGTGCCGACGCGCTGGTCGGGCTGACCATCCTTGCGGAGGCCGTCGTGCTCTATTCATTTTTGTTAGAAGTTGTCTTGGCGAAGGGGAAGAGGTGAAGATGTACCAGTGGGCTTGTAGTCAGACATGATGAAGATGTTCTTGGAGAGTGGAGTAAAGTTGCTTGTTGTTCTTGATGTAAATGTGAATGTGAGTGTGAATGTTTGGATGATGAATTCAAACACAAATTGGAGATTCATCCCTCTTTTATAATTATAAATGTTCCCAGAACATCAAGTGAATGCTGAGACATATCAACTAATTGACGTCATGGATCGCATTGATCGAAGTGTTGGATCTCAAATGTCACCCGGAAGCATGCTTATAGTGGTCATCGACTTTGCTTTGTTCATTAACCAACACGATGTTGCACAAGAAAATCACGGTCAAATGTTTGCGATCGGCCTATGCCGTCCCCGCATTGGGGTTAGATGATGATGCTGTGATGCGAAACAATCAATAGCTCGCGTGAGCGGTGAAGCTTGTGCCGTCCGAACGGGCCTCAAATTGATCGAGAAGCACAATCTTCTCGTCATAGATAGATGCATGGCGTTATTTGATCTCGTTCAATAATATGAAGGGCGATGTTTGCATAGATCTGACAGCCTGAATCTTTGTCAATAGGTCAATACAGATGCTAGCGTCGCAATCTTGCGATTGATGATGGCATAGACTATTAAGATCCCGCGTTCCTATTGGTCTGATCTGTCTTCCCCTGAACTAGCCCACCACGCAGCCTTACAATTACCAGATCTGCAAAACCGTAACACGTGTATTTCCGGTCCATCTCCTCCGGGATGGCTTTCATCTAGACTGTGATAAGATTAATACGAAATGTATGAGAATTTGTGGCCTAGTTAAGCTGTTTCTGGGTCATTACTCGTGCGTGCGTCGTTAGTTCAATGAGGCGCGATCATCATGCCATTGTCTGTGAGTCTTCTTCCGTCTACCCGGGATAGCGAATGGTAGATTAAATGATACAAACGTCGTATGTTCAAATGGTACAAATAATATGGAAAGCGTCTGTGCCAAATATTGCCCGCTCGTTCGTTCTCGTTCAATTCTGAATACACAAAGTTTCTCTCAATCGTCCAAATAGTCAAAGATTTGAGTTTATATATTCTTATAGAATTTTAGATCATATATGAGCACATGTATTTTCTTTGAAGGCGCTTTGATGAGCCCGTTCCAGCCAATGCGATGCCGACTTGTGACCTGATTTATCCTCGATTCCAAAGGCAATCTTTGACGAAGTTGCCGAGATAAATATCTTGTCTCTAGAGACACCATGAAGCTTGTAAGCTCTAAAGAACCGTAAAACCACCTACTTCTTATCTCAACTCATATACAACTTTAGCCATCCCTTGGCAGACATTACCGCCACAAGCTCTATGTTGCCTAAAGAGATAGCTTGGGTAGCTAAATTAACCAAAATTCAAATAATGTATATCTAGTAAAAAGCACAAATCTTAGTAGTTATATTCTTTTATCTAATCTATGTGCTAGTTAGGGACTTACCTGGAATGAAATCTGGCCATGTGAACAACCCCATTCAACCTCGTCAACTATTCTTGGAAATGGAAAATACGCCTTGTTAAAGACTTAGCCAATCATATGGCCACATTATTTGTCAAGCGCAGCCTGAAAAATGCCAAGAAGTCAGCCACCAATTGGGCCTCTCAAATGGAACGGCCCTTCGACCCTTGTCAGCTGAACAACCAGGCGCACGCTGATTCGAAACCCCTCTCGAAAGGACTTCATCAATCCATTTTTTACCCAACATGAGCCTTTGGAAGTAAAAATGGACCCTCTATCCATAGTCTCTGGTTGCGCAGGTCTTATCTCAACGATAGGTTCGCTTTCGCTATCCATCAACGCCTTTGTCCGAACCTGTCGTGAGGCTCGAGGTGACTTGGATCGTGTGAGGCGGGAACTGCTCTCGTTACAGACTGTCCTTGAACTCATTCAAGAGGATGCTTCTGATGAGGAAATAAAATTCCCCAAAACTCTCGAACACCATGTCTCAGGTATTGTGACCAACTGCAATTCCGTTGTTGTTGAGCTTCAAGAGTGCATTACCAAATATGGCGGAGATAACCGACTGAAGACGAAGGCAGGGTGGGCAATCAATGGACAAGGAGATGTTACGAAATTACGTTCTAATCTTGAAGCTCACAAGGCGGCGTTGGAGTTGGCTCTGGATATGCTGGCTTGGTAGGTGTTCACCCAACCTTTTGAGGGAATATTGGCTAACTTTCATCGAGGCACATGGCCAAAGAGATTAAAAATGACACAACTGAGATCCGCAATGATACAGCAGCAATTAAAGATGATACAGAACAGATTCTCGAAGAAATTGCTCGACTCCAGGAACGACTACCCAAGCAAGTGGGGAATGACTATATCCTCCAACACTTTCTCGAAGAAATGACAACGTATACTGAGAAGGCCTTGGATGGAGGATCCATCGATGGCGGGAATCTCAGTCCAAGAGCGTCAGCCACTGTTACTGAAGAAGAGGAAGAGTTAGAACCGCCACCTGAAGATGCGTACCTGGAAGAATATGAGAGATCTTCCTATGCAAGTACCGAATCTGCCTACTGGCGGAAACAGGATAAGAAGTGGGAAGAAGATCTTCAGTATCATCTGGATAACTTGCCGCCCGAAGATACTTACAAAGACGAATTGGTGATAGAAGAAGAAAGACGTCAAGCGCAATTGGCTGAAGCTCAGAGGCCTTCCACATTGGTCGGTGAATCATCTTCTTCACAGCAAGGTAACAAACCGCCGATTGCTTCTAAAGTCCACCACCTAGGGCGCCAAGACGGATCCAAAAGGCGAGAGGAATCTTCATCCACCAGCAATACTCATGAAGGCCCTCTTCAACTCCGGCTTAGGAAACCAGCAAAGTCCGAAAGTCTCTACGATACTGACAAGATGGATGTTCAACAAGCTCATCAAAGAGTTCAATTGGAAGAAAGCACTATTATTTCAGCCCATCCCGATGCGTCGCAAGTGGTGAATACAACGGTCCTCGACAGCTCCGAAGAGAGGATGTCAAAGATTCTAAATGCCGGTTGCTTATTTCCCGCATTAGTCGGAGGGAGACTGGTGATCGACTTTTCTGTGCCAAAATCCATTGAATATCGACTGCCTCAAGGAACCTCGGGCGAATCCCGAACCAACGCCTTCACAGCCTTGATGAACTCGGCCGATTTAACGTCTTCGGCACTGCAGTCCATGCGTGTGCAAAGATCGGCCAGAGTAGTCTTTTATTTCAATGTTGGATATGATGAGGATGAGATAACCTTTTCAATAAGATGGAAGTTCATCACAAAAGCAATCGAAGGCCTATCACGGTGGGACAAAAAGCGCAGACCTGTTTATCCAGAGGTGTATGAGTCACCACTATGGACGGAAGTCATTGTCCTAGTTGAGGGTCCACCTCGTTGGCAGATACATAACCCAGAAGTTAAAAACATGCTCAATGATCTGGGTATATTACCCAAGACAAACGACTTCGTCGAGTCAATAAATGGTGTGCCTTTGGACCGACCTTATCATACAGATCATGAAGAGTTCAATGGCCACAAAGTCAAGGCCACAATTAACGAGGTCGGCAAATCATTTCCGCGGTATTGTTTAAGCTGACACTTTTCATCTTTAGTACACGGCGCCACCATGTATTCGACCAAGATGTGCTAGCATAGACGACATAACGCGAACCCAGCCTGTGCAAGTAATAGCGGTGGCTCGGCGTGCGTACAGCTCCGATGATGGCGCATCTCCCGGGCCTAATATCCGTATCAAAGGCTGGGCAAGAAGTATTTGCAAGATTCTTAAACCCCAGTTCGTTGTAGCTCTACCAAGGGTGACAACGACATATTGGGATGAACTAAGGCCCGGAGAATTTCTCCAGAAGATTTGGCAGTGCCAAGTTCATTTCATGGAATCAAGCTCTCTGTCTTCGAATGAACTCGTCTTCACTACACCGGCGGAATTCCTTAAGGATCTCGACAACCTTTCAAAGGGCGCAGAAGGAGCTAAGAAATCAGCCTGGAGACGATTCAGGAGTTAGCGATTAGTATTAGCTCACATGTCTCATCTGCTATTTATATAAAATGTCATCAATATTCCATGCTATGTGAAATATGCACATTAGTCTTGCTTCCTTCCGACTATACCGCCCTTCTTCAACCCAAGCCAAACGACAATGGTAACGGTAGTGCAGCTGGCAAAGATGGTCCAAAACGCCGCTCTGTAGCCTTTCATTAAGGCTTCTTCACGTGCCGTTATATCAGAGTGTTCTGTGACTGAAGCTGCGATAGCGGCGGTGATGGCTAGACCAACGGAATTTCCAAATTGAGCAACTTCGTTGAACACGCCACCAGCGAGGGACTGCATCTCTGGAGGATAGGCGTCCGATATGACTAGATTTGACACAGTGAACAATACTATAAATGTCAGAATGGTTCCCAAAGAAATAGTCGACACACTCACCATCGGGGTTGACGGGAGAAAGGAACATGGCCCAGAACGGGGCAAGCCAGTAGTTCTCACCAACATCAACAGTCGCCATTAGAGGAGCGGCCACCATTGTCACAAGCGCTGAAACCACAGCCAGTGTGCGGACTTTAACTTTGGCGATGAGGATGCCAGTGATGATGTTTACTGCGACCCCCATGATGACGTGGGGTAGAAATCTGATCGAACTTTCTAGAGCTGAAAGACCTTGGACCTTTTGGAAGCTATTGATTTTGGTGTAAGCAGATGATTAAAGTCCAATGCCAGCGAACTTACTATAAGGTTGTGAAGTACTCGATACCATTCAAAGAAGCCCAACATAAGAAGACTGCGATACAAACTGATGTGAAAGACCTATTTTTCCACAGGCTGTTTGGTATCAGAGCCGGTTTTCCATGCTTGACTTGGTAGTCCATCCAGAAAGGAAACGCAATCAGCAAAACAATGGCAATTGTCAAAAGCGCAATATTTTGAGGGTCGTCAAGTCGCTTGTACGACGAGGATATCATGGCAAGCACGTAGAGTAGCATCCCAAGGGCAACACTTATAGTAGTAGCTCCAATCCAGTCGATCTCATGAAGCAAGCGAGTCGTCCATTTGCGCTCGGAATGGGTATAAACAGAAGGTAATGACCAGATTGCACCGGTTGAGAGACAAAAGTTGATGATTGCGCTCATGTAGTATGCCCATCTCCAGCCAATCGTGTCAGTGAAGATACCCCCGAGAACAAGACCTAGAGCATAGCCTAGCGGGCTACCCATGCCATTGACAGCGAAGGCAACGTTCCTCCAAGGTCCCTTGGGGAAAGTGTTGGATATCAAGCTGACAGCTGTAGGCAGACACATCGAGATAGAAGCCCCAAGCAAAGTTCGGAACAGAATGATCTGAATGCCAGTCTGGGCAAGACCAACAGCCAACGTGAAGGCGACGAAGAGAAAGCTTCCGGTAACCCACATCAATTTGGCGCCGACAACATCAGCGATGGCACCAAAGATGAGCAACAGACAACCGGCCGCGAGTGCATATACCGCAGCAGGCCAGAGGATAAGGTTTTCAGAGAGTCCGACTTCGTCAGCGATTTTTGGGAGGGCAGCGATGAGGATACCCGAACCCATGGTGTTGAGAAAGCTGATTCCTGCGAGGGTGACGATGACTATCACCCCTCTGGTCTTCGATATTCCGAGGCCACTCGAGTCTGATGGGCTTGGAGCGTTGTCATCTTCAAGGACTGGGGGATTGAGCTGAATATCGCTTTCATTGTTGGCTTGGTTGTTGGTTCTTAGCTTTGCTTTCGGATTGAGGGGCTCCAGAGGGATGATGCCCCCGTGAATCGACGCTGCACCGGTGTCGGTCGTAATATCGAAGCTGCGGTCCATCGTGTCCTACTGTAATTTCCAATTGTTAATTATTTTGATGATCTTAGACTGAAGATAAGCATTTTTAAGCTTGAATCTGTACCGCATGAAGCGGTGTGATTAACGTCATAGTTCATCCCAAGGGCGCGCTTATATGCATTCGTGCTGACAAATGACATCAGTGGACCAGGTTCAGCAACACCAAAAGCGATCATTGGCTTCTGATAGATGTAAGAAAATTGCCAAGTACTTTCTGGCTCTTGCGACAGCGATAAAATATTGGAATGAGAGATCTCGATGCATCTTATAGTATGGCCAATCCTTGAGTTTAAAATCCGAGGTTGCTGATTCTGGTAATGTCCGTCCTGATGCTTACTTACGTCACGACCTCTGACGGATGGAACTGATCGATGAGGCTGCAATTAGTAAATGCTTGATAATGGCTCAGGGAGCATTAGTCTTGTAGTTTTGCATAATTTTATCTATGCACCATCTCAAACACAAATATCAGAAGAGAATTCCTGGCATAAGTTGTTACAGAGAATGCATTTATTCTGCTACCAGGGCCTTACGCCAACACATGAACAGTCATCAAATAAAGGGAATATACAAAATACAAACAACTTAATCCCCCCTCTACGCCTTCTTGAGCGAGCCAATTTCCTCAACCTCCACGCCTTGAATCTCAGTGCTATCATGCTTATCCTTCCACTCCTCCACCAACCCCTTAAAGTCCGCAGGTAAATAAGGTGATGTAAGTTCTTGGAACTTACTTCCCTTTCGATGTGTCTCAAGTCCCATATCCTTCATAAGCATATTGCAGTATGGCAATCCCTCGAACACAAGATCGGGCAGATCAGCTCCATAACCACAAGGGTATCTCCACTTGCCCCATTGAGTGTGAAGCATAATCTCATCGGTGATCTCCTTATCAGATGTAGGAATGCGGTCAATCTTGCCAGCGAGGAAAGCGGCGATCCAGTGGCCTTGGATTGTTGCACATGTGGCGGTGCTGACTGTTGAGATCATGCCTGCGAAGGCGAGATCGCGGGTCTTGACCATGCCCGAGGGAATCATGAAGCGGTAGTATCGAAGAGGATTGGCCTCTTTAGGCTTGACGTTGAGTTCGGGTTGATTCTTCAGCCCAGGGTATAGAGAGAGGACCTTTGCGTCGGCGGCCTGACTCAATTCGCGCTTCTTCTCTGCTGAGTAGGGAAGACCAAGCTCATCCTGGGCAAACTTAATAGTCGATTCCTTCTTCCAGCCAGTCGAGCAAATAATGGCATCAGTGTCAATGACGCTACCGGATGTGAGGATAGCTCGTCCTGGTTCCAATGACTCGATGTCATCAATGTGCACTCTGATCTTTCCCTGCTTCACAAGATCAAACAGAGGACTGTCGTAGTTGAGGATGCTAAGTCCACTGCCGATCCAGAAAGCTGAGTGCCAAGGCTTAAGCTTCTGAAGCTCAGGGTGAGAGTCGTAGCCATTTGCAGAGATGACATCTCCACTCAGAGCCTTCCAGAAGTTGTTAACGATGAATCGACCAACGGCAGTTCCATGGAGGAAGTTTCGAACCCCGGCGTATCCATCCTCTTCACCCCATGGACAAGGGCTGAACCAAGTCATCCATCGAATGTTGAGCAGCTGATCCAGTCTCTTCTTGAGTGGAGTAACAAATGGCGGTGCGATCCAAACAGGTCCGTTTCCTGTAGGGCGAACGATCAAATCCACCTCTGCGCCATCTTGAACTAACGCATAAGCGACATCAAAGGCAGACTTGGCTCCACCAACGACAATAGCCTTCTTGACGTTCAGGTTGGGAGCTTCTGCGCAAAAGTCCTTGGCGTGGAATAGGGGTTTACCAAAAGTCTCGGCGTTCTTGTACTTGGGCATGTTCGGTGTTGATGTAAGACCAGTAGCAAGAACAAGTCTTTCCGTGGTGATCTGTCTGACTCCCTCAGGCGAGGTAACGCTCACACGCCAGCCCGCGTCGCCATTTCGCTCAACCAGATTCACAGAAGTATTAAACTGGATCCGATCGTGGAAGTCGAAATATTTAGAAAAGTCGGTAAGGTATCGGTGGAGCACAGTTCCAGGGATGTGGCTGTTGGGCTTGACGCCGTATGTCTTCTCGTCCATTGGAAAGTCGGGGAATTCGTATGTGCCCTTCATGTTGTTGGACTTGAGGCCGGGGTACAGACGGTTCTTGGACCAGGTACCACCACATGACTCGGCAGATTCGAGAACGGCAAGTCTGGCGGAGGGGTTGATTTGTCTAATGGCCTTTGCGGCGGCGAGACCAAACCATCCTTCAAATGTTAATGGTGATAGGAGGGATAGGGGAAGATGGTTGCTTACCTGCGCCAACGACTACGATATCGTATGACTTATTCATGATGTAATGTATGACAGAGAGAGTGCTGAGAGGTTATTTGCAGTTGAGACTCGTGGCTGAGACCTTATATGACCACACAGAACCTAGAGTGTTGAGAGGGAAAAGTCAAGATCGTGTATCCTCTATTAGTTGAGTGAGTAAGTATGATGATGCAAAAGGCCAAGAAGGCGAGAAGTGGCTTCTATATCTATCCAATGGCGGGTATCCGCAGACGCGAGTCTCAGTTCGAAACCAGAATCCTTGCTATCCTATTACCGCATTTACAGGCCTGATAGCTCAGCTGAAACCCCAAAACAACGCACCGGAACGTGTATGCAACACAACCAACACAACTGCCATGGCCCCTACGTCCATCACCAGGGATGACGATAAGGCTAAACTAACTCTTCCCCAGATTCCACGTTCCGTTGCGCCATTCCGACCCCATCTATCAAATTCATAAGCGTTATCTGGGGTAATTTTCGCCACCGTGCCACGGAACTGTTCATCGTGAAGCTGAAAGTAAAGGGTATCTCAGCGTTCCGAACCCTGTCACCTTTGCATCTTAGCGAGACTGGGGGTCGCAAAGACCCTTCGTCTCGCTCTCTTAACGCTATGACTCGCCCGGGATGACTCGCCTATCAGCTTAGCCCATGACTAGCCCACATAAAGTGGCTACGGACTTTCCGACAGGAAGTTCCGGAGGGGTCACGATGCACTGCGCTGGTGTTTCTCCAACCTGAAAGATAGACTTATCAAAAGCGGGGTTTGAGGGGTCCAAATTAGCCTCCATTCCCCAAAGCGACAGCTATCATAATCTGGGGCCGTCTACTCGGCGGAGATCCGAACTACGTATTTTACTTGCTGTCTATATATTCTTTCCAAGAAACAGCGCCTAGACCACATCACCCCAGACTCAACCAACCAATCAATCATCACAATGTACGCCGACATCTCAAAGCCTCCTGCTCCTCTTCCCCAGGCCAAGCCTCAAACTATTGGCGAGGGTATCACCCTTCTGCCTCCACTTTCAAGACGGGGCCATGGTCCGGGTCTTGTTATTCTGCATCCTGACTCAGAAAAACACTTGGACATCGTTGAAGGTCTTCCTTCTGCCTTCTTGAAGTGGGCTGAGGAAGGATATGCAGTTGTTGAGATTCAGGCGAGGGCCTTCAAGAGGGATGCTAGTGAGGTTCTCAGCGATGCTTTGAAGGCGCTGAAGAGCTGCGACCAATTGGACAAGGATAGCAAAGTTGGTCTGATTGGTACGTCATCCGCGACCCTAAGTGTCTAGCTACGCAAACTAATAGTCGCAGCTTATGACCCTAAGTTGTGGAATTTAGTAGCTGGTACACTCGACACAGATGCAAGCTTAGTAGGCTGCGTCATCTACGCAAACGACGCAGATCTCGCAACTCTTGAGAAGACCAATATTCCCATTCTTCGTCACATAGCCGGCCGCACGGCTATCCTCGAGAGAAGCGACAGCGTCACAACATACTCATACTCCAGCGCCAAGTCTCATCGTATGGCAACGCCATTTGAAGATGACTTTGATTACTGGACAGAATCACTTTCACATACAAGAAATTTGACGTTCCTCAAGCCACTTACAAACGGTCCATATTTCGACCTTGAGGCTATTTGGGATGAGCATACGTATTATGAATTTGCGGATCGTTCGGTTGAGCATACGATGAGTACTATGGTGGATCAACCATATGTTAACCACGTACCTACTGTAAGTCTCTTGCACCATTAAAGAAAGACGCATGTCAAAGCAGACACTAATATGGGTTCAGCTTACAGGTGGTATTGGTCGAAAATCACTTACTACCTTCTACCGCGACAACTTCATCTTCCAAAACTCAGCAGACACAGAGCTTGAGCTTATCAGCCGCACAATCGGTATTGATCGCGTTGTTGATGAGTTTATTTACAAGTTTACACATAATAAGACCATTGACTGGTTGTAAGTCTTCCAGCAACATCTCTTCACGTATCAATTACTAACATGCTCAGTCTACCCGGCGTCCCGCCCACTTTCAAGAAGATGGAAGTGCCGTTCACGGCAGTAGTTAACATCCGTGGCGATCGGCTCTACCATGAGCACATTGCATGGGATCAAGGCACTGCACTTGCTCAGCTAGGTTTGATACCTCAGTATCTTCCCTTCCCTTATCCTGTTGAAGGACAGAAGGAGGGTGCAAAGTTTGAGTATCAGGTGCCTGTGACAGGCATTGATACGGCGGCGAAGATGAAGGATCGGAATTCAGTGGCTTCGAATGAGATGTTTAGCTTTAAGGTTCGGGAGGTTTAGTCTCAGTTCTTGTTTAATTAAGCGTCAATTAAATTATAACATGCTTCCTTGATATTTCTTTCTATGTCGTTACTTTATCTTCGAACTTCATTGCATATTACGTTGTTGGTCTTGAACCGCGGTTCCCCACATACATCCCTGACGGTGAGGTAGGCCGAAAAGTAAAACTATCGATAAGAGTTGATAAGATAATACTTACTTTGCACATATAATAGTAATCCCTCCAGCTAGGTCGACAATGATCAATTACATCCGCCTGTTGTACATCCTTTAGATCATAGCCAGGAGAATGAAAGTAACACAACAATAGGGGAGGTGTAATTTTAACAGCGACTCGATTTCACATTCGCTGTCAGATTCCCCTCAGTTGGGTTGTTAATAAGCTGACGAGGCAACGGGAATAGCTTGCAGAAAACAATTGCTATTCCGCACTATGGCTTTTATTCCCCCGACATAGCCGCCGAGACAAACTCAAATTGTCGCTTGCATCCGAAAAATACAAACTGATTGGCTAGTATATCTCATTACTTGGACATATAACTTATTGGATGAGTTATTACCCCTTTACCTTGCAGATAAAAACCCAGATGTGCTGAACCAACAGTAAAAACTGAATCATTTACCCTGTACTTGATCCATCCACAGTCGGGGAAGCCGGGGGCTTGATAAGACCTTGCAAACAGCCAAGCTTTCATTGGATATATCGGCTAGACGCTAAACTAGATCGACACAAGTAGCCGGGGTAGTACTTATCACTCAACTCAAATTTCACGGCGATAAGAAGTATTGTGCTAGTGACATTTAGTGTCGTTGATCTCGGTTTAGTCGACTTTACCCCGCATGGGTTCAAGGTGAAGCCCGACGCTAACGAAAGGTCAACCAAAGATAAATAAAAAACGCCGCGTATCCTTCACCTTTACCCCCAAGTTTCCGCTTTTCTCCTATCCTGCAACGTCAGAACTGTCTCCGATCAATTTCTCAGCACTACAATACTTCTAATTGATTCATTTTACCACATTAAACATTAACGCCACACGAAATACTGGCAATACTTAACCCCTGTTGCCATCATGGCCCAGGCACGTGAATCTCGAGGCGTCAAAAAGTCAAACACCCAGACCGGAGAAACCGGCAAACGGAGAACACCATACGCCCTACGCGCATGCGATGCTTGTAGACGACGTAAAGGGAAATGCGACGGACGACAGCCGTGTAGATATTGCGCAGGTCGGAATCAGAATTGCAGCTACAGCTCCAGCCTTGAGAATGACGACTGGCAGGCTTCATCGAATTCAGCTCCGAGTATCACAGATGCAGTGCCTGCTACTGCAAACCACAATTGTGTGGGGGAAAATGCTGCAACATCATGTCAGACGAATCAAGCGGCGATTGTGGATATGCTATCCAGCCTTCAGCAGCAGCTGAATAGCCTACAATCCCAAGTCCAATTATCAAACCAGGAACAGATCAATCTGCCATCACCAATGACCATGATTGCAGCTTCGAGACCGCGAGATCCGATACCTACTATAAGTTACACCGCATCAGCCACCGAAGATCTCGCGTCAACGCCAAAATCTTCTCGAACAGCGGCATCTCAACACTTCTATGGACCAACATGTCCGGACTACGCCTTGAACGTTGGACAATTGAAATTGCGACGAAATAGCTGTCCCGGTCCACCGTTGCAACAGCGTCAACTTCAACTAGCCAGCATTCACGAGGACGAGGCTTCTGATGAAGCTGATGATGACCAAAATACAGTATTCTCTGCCTCTCCGAGGGCTATCGATAAAGGCGACCCAGCGATGCTTTTGACGTTCCGCTCAATCATGGGTCTGCAAGAAGCCCTTCAACTGTTATACATCTACCAAGAGGTAGTTGGCGAACTTCATCCAGTCGTTGATATCGATGCACTTATGAGGCAGACGCAATCGTGGTATGCGGACGCAGGTGCTGGAGTCTGGGATGTTCTGGCATCGAGCACAGGGGCTGCTTCGTATGAATTACTTTTGATACTCAATCTTTGTCTGGCGATTGCTCTTCGCGCTGATTCGAAGATGACGAATGATAATACCGAGGGTCTTCTACGAGATAGTTTTCAGGATGCTGTTAATGCGAAGCTGGCTGCTCCTGCGAATAGCATGCAGCATGCGACGATAATACTGCTCAAGGTATGTGCTTGAAAAAGACTATTGCAAGATAAATTGACTTACGGAGTGATAGGGCTGGTACGACTTCTTTCAAGAAATGCCCCGTTCGGCTTGGCGCATGTGCGGTATTGCTGGTCGTATGTTGATGGAACTTGGGCTTCACAACGCTGAAGTGTTCAGACATACGGTCAAGACGGAAGCTCAACGGATAGAAGCGTGTACTTTGATCAGCAGTATTGTTATACTTGATCGACAATGGAGC
This sequence comes from Fusarium austroafricanum, assembly GCA_012932025.1. Taxonomy (NCBI): domain Eukaryota; kingdom Fungi; phylum Ascomycota; class Sordariomycetes; order Hypocreales; family Nectriaceae; genus Fusarium; species Fusarium austroafricanum. Next base: position 40,726 of record JAADJG010000446.1, on the reverse strand, counting down.
TACGCGACTGGCCTGCCAACACACTTTCAAGAAACTAGTTTTAGCTCTATTTCAACATCTTCTGTAAGTCTAAACCCGTAACCCCAGATTCTAAAAGCTAATGCGGAACAGGTCAAGAACCCTTACCTCAAAGCCATGCTTTCTTTCATCCTCATCAGCGACCGTTTCAGTGAACCTATATCAAACGCAGCCAAAGGCGAAGGCTACAACGATGAAAACTCGTTCGAGTTAATGAGCTTTCAGATCGAGCAGTGGAGAAAGAAAGCGGTGGGCGATTACTCCCTGGCCAACTGGCAAACATGGCATGCAGATCCATCAACCAGACCACCGACATGGACAATATTACTTAACCTCCGAGCCGAATCTGTCAGGAGCCAACTTCTCAAACCATTCTTCTTCTCAGAGTTGGATATCGAAATTACAAAGAAACACGTCAAGTCAGCTACAGACCGGGTTTATGATATCATAGACGTTTTGCATACACTCGACACAACGACGGATATCTATCGGAAACAACATCCTTACTATCAACATATCTTAGCCTGCACCGCTGGCCTAGCCTTTTTGCTTATAGCATTCATAAAGCAAAACAGAACAACCATGCTTCCAACACTCACCCCAGAACTCATCGAATCTCTGGGCGGCAGTTTCAGTAACTGCGTAACACTAACCAAAAAATACGCCCACCGCTCACGTTCAGCCCGCCGCCTCGCCAAGCGCCTTGTCGAAATGCGTCGCAACCTCCTAAGCTTGGGAATTCTCAACGCCGATAGCCCAGGAAGTCACGAAGGTCTGGATGGTGTTACAGAGTCCATTAGGAGAGCAAGTATAGCACAACCAGAGCCTTCAGGATTCCAGCCTTACACGGAGTACTCGCCGCCTTTTAATAACCAAATGGTACCGGGGGGATTTGGCGTGGCTGGGACGGTAATTTCGGATACGGATATGCAGATGGGCTGGGAGGATTCGTTACGACTTCAGTGGCCGATTGGGGATGTGAATCACATGTTTGCGGAAAGTATATTTTAGCGTAGCGTTGAATTATGATGTCAGGCGACAAAGTTCCTTATCCGATGATCTGCACGTTTTTGTATGAGGGTTCCGCTTGCGATAGCGGGTATGGGGTTGGCAGACGGCGTGTGCATGTCCCACATGCAGGTGTCATAACCGCTGTACAGGTTGCGGGCCGCCGATGCATGAATGCTTATCAAGTTAGCGTCGCATGCTGACAGCTTGTTCGGTATTATCCGAGAACAACATTCTTGAGATTCCAGCCTATCACTGTAAGTGATCAGTGAGTAGGTGTTGCGGCGACGAGAAGCGATCCGTCTCATGGAAAGGTAGCAGGTTGCTGAGCTTCCGTGTCCGAGATGACATCAGTCCATCACGGAAAATAGAAGAAGCAGTTTAATTTGAATGAACGTGATATCAATTTACGCCAAATACCTTAAACTACTTACTCTCATAACTAATCAACCCATCAATAGTACCAGCATGCAAACCTCCGGTAATCGGAATATCCGCTGCAGTAGTATGTCTCGCCGCATCACTCAACAAGTAAATAACCGCCCCCGTAAGATCATTCTGCGTACTCAACCGCTGGTTCGGCGGCGCCATCCACATCTGCTCTCCCTCTCTCTTACTCTTGAGCTCACGAACAGTCCTCGTCATCTCAGAGTCGACAAAACCAGGTGATATGGTGTTGACGCGAATACCCTTTGGTGCTAGCTCAACGGCCAAGGCTTTGGAGAGCATTAGGATGCCGCCCTTGGAAGCGTTGTATGCAGCCATGCGGTACCCTGGCAGGCCGATGTGGGCTGATTGGGAAGCTAGGAGGACCATGCTGCCGCCTGTGCCCTGCTTGACCATTTGGCGAGCCGCTAGTTGCGCGACGAAGAATGTTCCACGAACCTGTTTCAGTTAGTAAAATACCACTTAATCGGAAAGATGACATACGTTGATATCTTGAATGCGGCTGAATTCATCCCATGTCTGGTCCAAGAATGGCTTATCAATTGCAATTCCAGCAGCTGGAACAACACCATCAATAGTGCCAAACTCTTGCAGGACCTTGTCAAATGCAGCGTTAATGCTAGCCTCCTTAGTGACATCAGTCTGGATATAGACAGTCTTTGTAGAGAATTTCTCGCTCAGGGCGTTGAATTCATCAACAGGTTGCTTCTGGATATCTAACACAGCAACATTGCCGCCCATTTCGCAGATGGCACGTGTGCATGCGAAACCAATGCCTTGAGCTCCACCAGTGACGATGTAGTTCCGGCCCCGGAGCTCAAACATGGGGCGGACATCGTGGAGAGCGTCGGTTGCCATTGGATATTAATAGTGTGTGAGATGGGGTAAACAGGGAGATAGTCAGTTACTTGGCGAATGCAACAGTAATTTAATGGCAATACGGCTGTATCTATTCACTGTTATCGGGTCTTTACTTAAGTTACTTATCATCTTCACTATTGCCGGCGGAAGGTGGACCTGGACCCACCTTCCGCCTTTCGGAACAGATCTCGGCCTTTCCGTGTTGGTATAAGGCCGTGCCCAACTAACTATTGAATCATGAGATCGAAGATCCAAATAACTGATTGAAACTTACGAGATTACCGTATTTATGCAGACGTAAGAGGTCCATATCTTATCATCGTTATCAACAACTTGAGAATTGAATCGAATTGAATTGGTCAGCTGAACCACTATCGAAAAATGGCGTCCCATCCCCCTGCTGCATGCTGTACTGTTGCCAGCCTTCACGAGTAAGCCACCATCAAATTTTTGAATTGGGGTTTCGAGTACTAACTCACTGGATCAGAGGCACTCCTAAAGGAGAGACTGTTAATGTCAGCGGCAATGTTACAGGCTACCTAGCCAAGCCTTCCTCCAATGAGGCCAAAAAGGCTGTCCTATATCTCCCAGATATCTTCGGAATCTGGCAGAATAGCAAGCTCATGGCAGATGCTTTTGCCGCCGAGGGTTATGTCTGCCTCGTACTCGATACCTTCAATGGCGATGCGCTTCCAGTGAACTTGCCTGAAGGTTTTAATATCGGGAAATGGTTTGGCGAGGGCTCTGATGGAAAGAACCCACATACTGCGGAGGTCATTGACCCAATAGTGGTCTCTGGCATAGAGTATCTTAAGAGCATCGGAATCACTCAGATCGGTGCTGTCGGATACTGCATTGGAGCTAAGGTATGTCATTTCGTTCCTTCACTGGTTCATAGTCCACTAACAGAGTTTGTAGCATCTCATTCGCCACTACAAGAGCGGAATTCAAGTTGGATTCATCGCTCATCCTTCATTCGTGGAGTCAGGGGAGTTGGCTGCTATCACTGGCCCGCTGTCCATCGGTGCCGCTGAGCATGATGATCTTTTCACTGTGGAGAAACGCCATGAGAGCGAGGCTATTCTGTCCAAATCAAAGCTGGACTTCCAGATCAACCTCTTCTCTGGAGTCCACCACGGATTTGCAGTTAAGGGAGATTTGAAGGACAAGAGACAGTTATTTGCAAAGGAGCAGGCTTTTGCACAAGCTGTGGCGTGGTTCAAGCAACACCTCCAGTAGAGATAGAAAGTTTAAATCCCTTTGGTCAAACTAGAGGCAATACCACAGAAAGTGCTTTATCGCTTGTCATGATGAAAAAGATTATATTTTCCTCTCCGAGTTTCAATAACTCCCTGGACCAGGCATCATGAGATATGTCGCCTGCACTGGCGCAACTACCGTGTTGTAGAATTGTATCCGGAACTGCTCCACGTTAAACTTCTTGGTAGCCTCAGAACCATCAAATGAAGATCTGACGCATCGTTGAACTGCATTGCCATATGCATCCCCCGCTTCACGGCATACCTCGTCGAGGGCTTTGAGAGCTGTGCGGTACTTCTCAAGTAAGTTAATTGAACCAGGAGCTTCTGCTTGTCCTTCCATAGATTTGCGAAGCTCTTCCAAAGTTGTCTTAAGACAAAGCTCAATGAGAATGACACCAAGAGTGAAAATGGTTTTATTGGGTATCATGTCGTCAAAATCTTTCGAATCTGAAAGGGGCTGCTCTGGTGTAGGCTCATGGCCTTGAAACGAATATGAGGTGCATGGATGCTGAGAAAGGAGCTTCTGGTCTTTCCCTGATTCTTCCAAGAAGAAACTTATTTCGTCTTGACTCCATTTTTCTCCCAGCCATGGACTATCACTCATGTGAAGAACAGACCATGCAATCGAGGCGGCAATGGCATAGCGCTGCTTGGTGGAGAGAGCTGTATTTCCAGACGGATTTCTCTTGTTTTGTATTAAGAGTAGACGCCTCAGTGATATTGTCGTGCTGTGACTAGAAAGTGGTTTCGAAGTTTTGTCGAGAGAGAATCGTTCGAATTGTTGGTCTTTATCACTATCGGGGTCGTGGAGACAACCATCGATGGACCAAGATGCACATTGAGTTCGAACCTCTGTACATAAGTTTTGGATGTACTTTATTGCTGGGGGTGATTGAGTTGGTGTTTTCACTATATCCATCAGTGATTGCGTTCCAATGGCGACGAAGCACCTGAACAATGTAGCCGTGACTTACAGACGGGAGTAGGTGGGGGGACAGTCTGATGTGGCCTTCTAAAGCTATCGAGGAGGAAAGATACAGGATTTCTCTCCTTTCGGGGAGAAAAGTGTGTATTAGGTGACGATGGTGTAGCACTTGGCGTCAAAGCCTCTGACTTAGCGACAGCATCTCGCTCCGCTGTGACACGAAACTTTCTCCATGATCTAGAAGGCGGAGCGGAATCTTCACCAGTCTCGTATGAAAGCCCCGCAGTGAAGATCCAGGGGATTGTTGAGTGGCTCAAGTTCCAGTCCAGGTCTATAGTTGCATGGTGAGATGAGGAGCAATCACACGATAAAGCAGCCCCTAGAGCTCGATGAAATGACCTTAAACATGATCGTATAGAATTGCAGTGCGTTCGGTTGAATCGTTTAATGAGTCTTTGGACCTGAGGCGTGTCGTCTTCGGCAGCCACCTCCGGTTGCTCGATACAGTTTCTGAGATCTTCGTTCCATTGTCGGAGGTCATTGATGAGAGTTTTCTTTTTAGATGATGAGAAGCATCGTTTTACTCGACGCCATTCCCATTGGGCTCGGTCTGGCGAATCGTACGTCCATTGGGGCTGAAGAAGCATTAGTGAATAGTCACCAATAGAGTCATATCATGAATCCTAAACCTTTCCATTGATGTCGATATCAAGATCCTTTATCAACTGGCTTGTGCTTTTGTCCATTCGCTCAATAATAATAATAAGTTCTTTGTGAACGCTGGGAAACTTGGATTCGAAACATTCTCGAAGTTCGAAAGCAGTTGGATTCTCTAACCCTATGCTACTAAGAGTTATCTCAAGCTGCCGTCTTTGCAGGATCAAATCTGCCCGTAGCGTGTCAATAGAGATGCGATACTTTTGGAAAGTCTCAAAAGGCTCAGCATATTTCTCTAAAGCCCAAATCGCAAGCGGGATGGCACCAAGAACGAGGCCTGCGACCTCAGCCATGATGCGGTAACTATGGTGAAATGAGACTGTGAAATGGCAAGAGTTGGAGTTTCGCCAAAATGAGAGATTTGACCGTTCAACTTCAGATGTTCAGCCCCGCTTAGTAAGATACGTGTCGTCATGCTATTTGGAATTCTGCCTAGCATATGCAGTTTCATGCATGTTAAACCGTGCTGATTGGCTGGAGAACTCGTTCTGTCTGACAACATGCACCCATTTCTTCAGCCCCAGTCCCCGCACCCATGAAAATTACCCTCAAAATCAGGCTCCAAAATGGTAAACAGGTGACACTTTTTTGAGAGACCTATTCTCAACGATAGAGCTGATCATACTAGCGTTTAATAAAAGTTGCACGCTCCATGAGCTCGCCACCATGGACGATATTTCTGCTCCGGAAGTTGCATCATCCTTCTCAAAGTTGTATGCCGAGTGCATGAAATACTTTCAGAGGTTTTTACTTGCGCTCGGAGATGAGAACTGCCGCGTTATACGTTTGGAACAAGTCCGTCTCACTGAGATTCTTGATGAGTATGGCAGGGCCAAGATCTGGGGTGACCAAAGCAAGGCAGACCTGCCAGAAAGGGCACGTGGATCGCTTGACGATACACTCAGGAAGGATGAAGAGCTCAAGTCTTTGGTTCGGGCGATTCTCATGAGGCTAGGAGGACTCTTAAACCAAGGCATGTGCACAAAAATGATTTAACTATTATTCTGACTCAGTCTTAGCGACATATATTGCCAATAGGAAATATGACCCAGAAGCGGAATCCGACTGCGACTCGATCAGCAGTGTCAGCGCCGATTCGGACTCAAGCTCAGATGATGAAGGCGAAAGAGCTCGTCACACTATGCCAAAGATCTGTCTTTTGGTGATCCAGATAAGAGAACAAATGCGGTCATTATATGACCTGTCATCACTTCTGCGCCGCCCGAAGATAGCAGACAAGTATATTCGCTCTGTTAGCTCAAAGAACAGCGTTCTAACGAGAAACTCCGACACAATACCTCTAGTGGCCAGCTTCATGAGATCAGATGAAAGCCACGTAGTTGAGAAGTTTCTGCAATGGTGTGGTCTGACCAAAAGCAGCCAAAAACTTGAGTTTGATGCTGAAGTTATTGCCCCGACGGCTCATGATTTAACACCTAGTGGTGTTGATGACATCCTCTGGTTTTGCCAACGAATTGCGAGGGCAAACACAAGACGGAGAGAACAGCTTCAGTATTGGAGTGATCATCCGTACGATGCCAAAAAGGATATACCTGGGACAACTCAAGACAGGAGCCCGGAAGAGATCCCCTTTCCTGTTCGAAAGGCAAATGACAAGGATATGTCTGGAAGCCAGGCGTCTACTCTAAAGCCAGCGGATTTAAAGTCTCCACAGGCAATGCCAAAGTCGACAACGTCGAAACAAAGCTTCTCTACTGCTGCGATATCAGATATCCATGAGACGCAAACAAACATTCGGCCTAGGACAGTCTATGCACCAACGGATATAGGCCAAACCCGATCCACTTCTGTTCCAGATCCTCCAAAAGTGGAAGCTGGCAAACTCACGTTTACATGTCCATACTGTGGGGTTACCCTTGATTGCAACGAGATGCAAAGCAGGCAGTCCTGGAAGCGGCATGTATTTCGGGACCTCCGACCCTACGTCTGCACATTCCAAGACTGTCAAAACGCCGAGAAGTTATATGTCAGCCGTCGCGACTGGATATACCACGAACTCCAGATCCACAGACGTCAATATAGGTGCAGAGAGTGCAGTGCTATATTTTCTAGCAGGAAGCAAATGTCGGACCATCTTAAGGAACACTACGATGACAGGATGCTTGCACTTCAGTTGGATGTCATTCTTGATCTATGCAGTCAACAAGCCGATGATCTCAATAGTGGCAAAGAACCATGTTTAATCTGTGGAGAAGAGCTTTCTTTATCACTGCTGCACAGACATGTTGCTGCACACATGGAAGAACTTGCCCTTTTTGTTTTGCCCAACATCGATGGTGGTGAGGAAAATGGCGATTCAAATGCCTCGGTGCGAGTCGCGAAGCTGGAGTCTAATGGCAATCAGACTGATGTCAAGTCAGAGGCAACTAGCCTTGGTTTTTCTGATGTACAAGACTTGGGACACGATCCTGCCGATTTCTCGAAACTTTTGGCCACTGAAGAAGATGACAGTTCCACAAAGGTTACCCAATGGGCAACTTCAAGAGAAGATGAGAAAGAATTAACGGCCGAGGACGCAGTGGATTATTTACAAGACCCGTGGTGGGATAGTAGAGCCACTGTAGTCGAATCGCTTGTCAAAAAGGAGCTATCAGAAGAAGTTATTGGCGCTGTTTCAGAAATGCTGGACCATGAAGATTCAGGGATCAGATGCTCTGCAGTTCAAGTCTTGAGCAGTCAGACTACTATCCCAGAAGAAGTCTCCAACGCTATGATGAAGCTACTAGAGGACAAAGATCAAAACAATATGACGGCCCTATCCTGTGCTGCTAAATGCGGATATGATACCTCAGCCAAGTGGCTGATCAATGCCGGAGCAAACATTGAGACGAAAGACCGTGCCAACAAAACTCCGCTGCTATACGCTGCCAGAGGTGGCCATGAGGCTGTCGTCAGATTGTTGATCGAAGCAGGAGCTGATGTCAATTACAAGGGGAATAATGATGAGACGGCCCTATTCTACGCTGCTCGTAACGGCCACGCTGCTACTGTCGAATTACTTCTACATGCGGGAGCTGATCCTAATGCCAAGTCTCTCGACAACGACACGCCTCTGATGTGGGCTGCCTCCAGTGGACACCTGGCCGTTGTTGAATTGCTGGTTATAGCAGGGGCCGACGTCAACTTCCAAGAGAAAGATATAGGAGCGGCTCTTACGTGGGCGGCATTGGAAGGTCATACACCCGTTGTCAAGTTTCTGCGGGCGGCAGGGGCTGAACCTATCAACGAAGCCAGCTATCCTGGTAAGGCCTTTTTAAAGGCCGCCACGACTGGGCAACTGGCTATTGTTGAGTCGCTGCTTGAAGCAGGGGCAGACATAGAGACTGTAGGAGATTACGGGAACACGGCTCTGATTGCTGCAGTGTGCAATAACGGGCATGAGCGCGTTGTCAAATTTCTTCTGGAGGCCGGAGCCGATCCTGATGCCAAGGGTGATAGTGGTAGGACACCTCTTTCATGGGCGATCCCGAGCGGAGATGAAGCTATTGTGAAGCTTCTTCTCGACAGTAACGCCAATATTCTTGCCACCGATGATATCGACGGTCGGACACCAATAGAAATTGCTACCGAAAAAGGACACGAGAGCATTGCGAAATTGTTACAATCATCGTCCCAACTGCGCAAGTTACGGGAAAAGGGCAGTCGGGATCTAAATTGGGATGTTTACTTTGACCCAGACTCTGGACGCGTTTCCAATGTCGATTTGATTGACACCTTTGACCACGAGTCTGTCGTGTGCTGTGTGAGATTTAGCCACAGTGGCAGGCATTTAGCTACAGGCTCTGATCGATGTGCCAAAATCTTCGACGTGCAGACTGGCGACCTTGTGTGTGAACTTGGCAATGATCAAATACCTGGGGAACAAAGTTTGATTCGTAGTGTTTGTTTCAGCCCTGACGATTCCTACCTAGTCGCGGGCTCTGAAGACACCACGATTCGAGTAAGCACTCACCCTTCATCATATCAACCGCTTACCAATTCTTCTAGGTCTGGGATATCCTCACTCGATCCGTTCGCCGCCGCCTCTTAGGCCATGGGCAATGCGTGTATTCTGTAGATGTCTCACCTCATCGATATATAATCGCCTCAGGTAGCGGCGATCACACAGTCCGCCTATGGGGTCTTGTTGAGGGACAGCACATACGCACTATGTATGCCGGTGAAGGAGTTTCGATGGTTGTCATTTCACGTAATGGGCGTCTGGTTGCAGCAAGCGACATGGGAAAGGGAGTGAGTATTTGGAATTTAGAAACCGGCGACCTTCTCAAGAGTCTGAGACCTCAGGAAGGAATTATCCATAGTCTGGCCTTCTCACCAGACAATATGAGTCTCCTTTCGGGGAGCTTAGACGGCAGTGTCAAGATCTGGAAGCTTGGCAAAGTCAGTGAAGGAGAAGTATCTGTCAGAACATTTGAGGAGCACCGTGACTTTGTGTTCTCAGCTGCTTTTACTCCTGATGGAGACTGGGTCATTTCTGGATCGAAGGATCGATCTGTGCAGTTATGGGACCCCAAGACAGGCATGGTGCAATTCGTGTTACAGGCACACAGCGAAGAAATCACATCGGTTGCTATGAGTTCACAGACGGGCTATTTTGCTACTGCGTCTCGTGATATGCTTGCTCGGGTTTGGTCTTACCGCAAAGCGAGCCCAGAGTAGTACGAAAACGAGTCGGTTCGCTGAGTTCAGTAGAGATTTTGTCCGCCTAGCTAGTTAACTACTTGATTAGCAATAATGGTTACACTTTCAATATAACCTTCGCATTTCCTTCCATAATATGAAAAGCGCGACAGACTTTAAGGATCGGTTCGCTATTGCATCGAGAAGAGGATAGCATGATAGAACGTATTTACAGTACTTCGAGACCTTCTATGAGTGGTAGAGTCAAGCTCCCCAGTCCTTGTGAACAAAAGGTTGTTGGTGGCCGAATTCATTCAACCAATACAATTGTTGGGGTGTTGCTGCTGCCCAAATTCTTGCAGACGTTAGTCCCTTGATGCCCAACCCTTGAGGGCTTGAGAGAGACATTGAGAAGCAGAGAAGGGCAATTGCTTGAGCACCATGGTAGTTATCAAAACTATCACCATTATCAACTGACTTACCTCAAGTGTTTTCCCCTACTATTTTTAATCACTAAACTCCTCTCATAGGGGGGTGAGTTGTCAGTAGGCTTTCGCCAAGGCTCCCCTCAAAACGCCACTCAGCATAGCCACGCAAAGTCGCACCTTTTTGTTCAGCTGGTATAAAATAGTTAGGCTGACCATTCAGCCATTTTATCTTTTTCATGGTAGTTTAAAACAGAAACATGGCTAACATTGTACCAAGCGAGCAAAATTGCTGTCCGCCAGCACCTCCCGATAGCGAGGTTTCAAGCGGTCAGACGGTCAGCAATTCAGCGCCTTCACAAGAAATCTTTGCTACCCCAGGAAATCACTCATTTCTTCAAAGGTTCTCCTACGGGGATCTTGACCCTCTTCAACATCAAATCAGGCTGGTTCATGCATTCCAGAAACCTGGTAGCGACTTAATTCACGGCAACCTTCTTCCCCCACAAAAGCTCGCAGATATCAGCGGGCAATACCACACTATATCCTACTGCGCAGGTAGCGCCAAAGTGACCAGGCCTATCATCTTGAACGGATTGGAGTTCAATGTCTTTGCGAATCTGGATTGTGCTCTTCGAGAAACACTTGCATTTTGGCGCACTTCAGATACTTCCGAAGAAGACTGTATCCTTTGGATCGACCAGATATGCATCAATCAACACAGCGACTCCGAGAGATCTCACCAAGTTGGGTTTATGAGAGACATCTACTCCAACTCGAAGCGGACTTTCATTTGCCTTACAACTGCCGACGAGGAAACTCTTTCACCACATCCCTTCCCTTGGATTAGCCAGGGAATGGAGTTTGATAAACTGACGAGTTGGCAATACGAGTCTATGAGTGCCTACTTAGATAGCTGGGAATCTTTCTACAGGCTTATCGAGCGCCCTTGGTGGCGTCGAGCTTGGATTCGTCAGGAGTTTGCCTGCTCTCAAAACGCAGTGTTTCTGTACCAATACCAGGCTCTGGATGATCCAGCAAATACAAAACTCAGAGGCTTCTGCGAGGTAGCCAAATTCCTTATCAGCCGTTTGCCTGATGGATATAGAGTCGAATCTCTATTGCTTCAACCCAAAGAGCAAGCACGGTTGGAAGACCTGAAGGATGCGTGTTATCGCGCCCATGCCCATGGTGCGCTTGAAGCTGTCATTTCATTGCTAAATAGCAAGGACAAATGGAATGTCACGTTCATGGACTTGAAGAAACTACTCCTCAGTTCCCTGCAATGCAAGGCTTCTGATCCCCGAGACAAAGTATTTGCACTTCTGGGACTTGCTCATCCTGGATACAACATTGAGCCTAATTACGATAGCTCCAATACCATCTCGGAGGTGCTGATTGATACGGCAAAGAGGATCATTCTCTTCGAGGGAAATCTAGACATTTTGTCCTATGCTATCAGACTGAAAAGAGCAGAAATGTCGGATTTGCCATCCTGGGTACCTGATTGGGCTTCCCCAGAATCCCACAGACCCTTCATTGGCCATTCCGAAGACTACTCTGAAGAGCAGAGAAACCAGAGCAAAAATGATATTCTCCGGTCGGTACAAATACACAGCTGCTCACACAAAGGGCGCCATACTGCCCGTTTACAGGTTCGAGGGCTATTGGTGGATGTATTAAAAGAGCCTGGAGCCTCCCCCTTTTTTAGTTTCTTTACTTACGAGGACTCCATCACAAACAACATGTTTGAGGTATACTGTCCATTTGGGACAATGGAAGGCGACGAGATATGGCTTCTCGAGGGATCATGGGGCCCCTACTTGCTCCGGCCTGTCCGCGGAGGGTACGGAGGGTACAGACTCGTCGGCGAGATTCAAAATTGGACATTTCCCAATGACCAGGGCCAGGATGATTTACAAGATCATTTTGATCAAGTAAGATCGGGATACAAAACGCTACAGAAGATAACAATTATCTAGTTGTTAGAGGATTTGCTCATCCAACTTCGATACTCCCATGTATACAACAACGTATAATGCCATACCACAGGAATTCTCATACATTTACTGCGCTGTAACCTTCTAGTTAGATCCCATTGTAGCTTTGAAGATCAGTTGGGTAAAAAATGGTGGCATTTTTATTTCCACCATTGACCAGAGCTAAGTTCTCTTCTCCCATCTATAAATAGACATTAGTGACTATCAGATCATCGCATAGCGGCTACTCACAGGTCAAGAAACAATTTCCAGAGGATGGAGAAGAGAATTCCCTGAAGACCATTGGCCAAGATGCGAGTCTTGAGCCCACGTCCCAACAGGCCAATAACACCGTCTTGGATGACCACAGCGCGTGCAGCTTCCGCTGAGAAACGTGCAATTAGTATTAGGCAGTTTTTGAAATTCTTCAATGGCATAGTCTTACCATATGAGACTTTCGTATCGTTGACCTGTCGGTAGGTTTTGACAACCCTCAGTGAGTTGGAGATGGAGTCTGAAACGATAGAAGCACAGAATCCAATAAAGGCCAGACGAAGGAGCCACCAGAAAAGGGGGTGCCGTGGCGGCTCAATGATAACCTCGGACAAATAGTTATACTACAGCTATCAGTGTCTGATCAACCAAAACTAAGCTTTGTACCTACCGTAGCGAACCAAGGGTAATGTCCGACAAAGGTGGCCGCAGCTGTCGCAAAAGCACCCCACCACAAGCTTCCAATTCCGTTTGCCTTGATTCGTCGTCTGAGAAGAGCCGTCCCTCGAGCACCTTGTGCTTGAAGGGTTGTCTTGAGGGTATCGATTGGCGTGAGAATCATGCGGAAAGCAGCGGCACTACACGAAGGGTGAGTATACTATTGAAAAGGGCACAAGGACCTTTATTACCAAAGTGATGCAAAGACGGTCTTGATAGGCGATGGAAGATTTTTGAGGTATGGGTTGGACTGAAGCAAAGCGAGAATGCCAGCATTTGCTGCCGTGTCTCCAAATCTTGCGATCGGGCCTATACAGAAGTCAGGCTCGATACATTACGCATCTTGTTGAGAGAGCCATACCTTGAAATAAAGCAGGCGCAATGCCTTGGTAGTATCTTCGAATCCCACCTTCGGTATAAAGGGTCCGAGTAGCGACTGTGAAAGATGTCCCATGGCGGTACTGATAGTTCATGATTGTCCGCAGAGGCTATTCCAACATCAGCCAAAGAGAAGAAGCAACAACTAGCAGTATTACTTACCATTAGTAGTAAAACCTGCAGCACCATGGCCGCAGCGCCGCTGAGCCCCCCGCCAAGAGCCCGCTTGAGGGCTTTCTTAAGATCAAACTGACGCACGGATTAGTCGCCAATTCATAAAACTTGCCATTTACTAACCTCCGTTTCATCCGCATCTATCCATCCCTTGATAAAAACCGCAAGGACAATCACCACAAGCAAGATCCAGAAAATCCTCCAAGCATACCAGCTCTTCGGTCTTTTCTCCGGTGTCGGCTCGGTCTTCGGGCTAGTATCGGCTTCATCGCTCTCTGCATCAGGGGGCAGCTCTGTAAGCAGAGGAGTTCGCTCGTTACTTCGCTGAAGAGCTTCGGTGTCGTTTTGAGCCGACATGGTAACCATTTACAATATTTTCTGGCTTCAATGGATAAAATAAAAAGAAGGGAGAGTCAATCATGGAGATGTCTAGGTCCCCGCAATCGTCATGGATTTGATAGCGATTTGCGTGCTGTAGGGCCAGATTACGTGCTAAATAAGCGGGGACAAACAATGAGCATTATTAATCCACCTTATCTACCATTTTATCTCCTTCTTTCTGGATAACTTGTTCCATTGGTTTGCTGAAACTTACTTATGTACAGCTGTATCTTCTTCTACAGTGCATACACTGCATCCTATCTTTATCATCCTCAAAGCAGTTTGAAGTTAAATGCATGGTTGTCTTGGTCTTAAATGCCTGTAATATACGATTATCCCCATTTAACTGGGTAGAGCTTACTTTCCTTCTCAACTGCTGTCAGCACTCATGTCTCCCGCTTCAAACAGTATATATGATTATGCACAACCGTACGTAGATAAAAACTTAGTTTAGCTAGCTATTTTGTGTAGTACAATGGATACCTTAAAAACCTCAGTGATGGTATACTTCTTCCCTTGTCTTTAATCCTCCATGTCGCTCTCGTCATTCTCCGGTACCTCAACGCCGAGGCCTCTCAAGTAGGTTGCAATCTCTGGCTTCTCCTGTCCACATTGCTCAAGAGTTTCTTCATCAAGTTCGCTGAGATCAGCCCCCTTGTCCAACAGCAACTTCACCGAGGCGAGACTTCCGTAGACGACAGCAACACTCAAAGGCGTGTTTCCTTGATTGTCTGCAGCCGACACCTTGCTACCAGCACCCAAAAGAGCCCGCATTGTACTATTGTCACCTTCAATCTCGGCAGCGATATGAAGAGCGGTCCGCCCTTCCTTATCCCGGGCCTCGAGATCTTCTCCATGACCTACCAATGCATCAATCAGGTAGTCTGGCGCAGCTAATTGCGCAGCAAGATGAAGTGGACTCTGTCCTGGCGTAAAGCATCTAAAGCGCTCTTCCTCTTGCTCATGTTCCTCATAGCTGGCTTCGGTTTCGTAGGGCCACGCCTCAGCCGCTTGCAAATATGACTCGATTGATCCTTTGCGGGACGAGAGCTGCATGAAATCTTGCACCAGTGTTTCTGGGGCGGCTTTTGCCAGGGTGGGGCCGAGCATCTTGGCTGCGTACCAGAGATATCTGTTCTTTTGCAGGCGCTCCTTTAGAGCGGCAGATGATGTACAAGCGCCGGAGGCGAAAGTGTCGGATGACAGATATCGTAGTGAAGCACTAACGCTCCGCTTATCATAGCTGGTCTTGAAAGTCTCACGGCTCAGGTATTCGCCGAGAAGAGGAGATTGCATGTGCATGGACTTGTCATCTTCTCCGAAGAAAATAAGGCCACGACAACCTTGGAGAACTTCTGGTTCGTCGAAAGGTTTCTCATCTTGATCATGGATCTGCCAGGCATTCAACGCTTCAAGCGCCATAGGCATTGTGAAGGAGTAGCCGGCGTCAGAGGCTCTAACAACATGATAGAGAATGCACATAACCATATCTTCGTGCGGGGAACCCATGAATTGATTCAGGCTTTCTTTGCAGAAAGCATCTATCCTCTCAGAGGTGGACGCGCTCTTGCAGGTAGATACCAGTTGGTTGACGCGGGCCAAGAACTGTGACTCAGGCATTTCGATAGGCCAAACAGGCACGGGAAGAAACCTGGTGAGTATCAGTACCTTACTTATTGCATCTAGATTTGAGGAAACTTGCCGGCCATCAAAAAGTTGAACGAGCTCTTGAAGCAGGTCTGAATGATTCGTGGACAGGTCCTTGGCTGAGACCTCACGCAAGGCCTGGTTGATGTACTCTTTCACGTCATTCTCTTCGGCGCGCGATATGATGTCAAGTACTTGGTATGGTGCCACGAAATCTTGAGGGGGCGCGCTGCGGCTTGTGAAGAGAACCCGAAATGCAGGGCGTGAACTATCGGGATTAATGGCAAGCATCAGATCTCCCAAAGCTGAGGCCGTAACGCTGTTAGCTCCATCAAAAATGATGAATGCCTTGCCAAACTCTGCAGCAATTTGTTGTAGGAGTTGGGCATATTCGTCTTCGCCTGGATACGGAATGTCGGTCAGCTCAGCTAGCTGCTGTGGAATGTTGGATGTGTTGGGCAGCTGTGATACGAGCTGTCTGAGAACGGAGCTCAAGGCATGATTGAAATCGGCCAAGTTGTACTGTTTATGGCTCTGTTGGAAGTAGACACATGCGACTGCATCGTCCTTGGTTTCGGGACTTGTTCTGATATGGTCAACGAGACGAGAGCTGTGACCAAGGTTAGCAAGTGTTGTTCAATAGTGATCACCAACCGACTGACCATGAGAACGATTTGCCCGTGGCGGCTGAAATTGCGTTAGCAAGGATTTCTGTCAGTTCTGGTTATACTATACGCACATGGTCCGTGAAGCCATAGCAAGGGTGAAGAACCGGCGGAAAGCCACTCCCTTGTTTTTGGGTCGTTGAGGAAGGACTGGCATGAACCGGGGAAGCGTTCGTGAAGCTGACCTCTGCTGGCGGTTGACATCTTGGCTGACACGACGCTGTGAGCGAAAGAGAGTAGAAGATGAAATCACTGTTGTTGATTCCCGGTCTTATCCTAACACTAAAATGGGGCGGGGAGCTGGGTCGTCCCGAAAACAAGCCCGGACCCCACAAAGACTCACGGCCCTCACCGCGCCCTGTGGATCCTCTGTATATTCGGGGCAGCTGTAACTGTCTAGATTGTGTAAGCTGACACTGTCAGGCACATAACCTAAGGACTACCTAAGGACTACCCAAGGACTACCCAAGCCTTAACTGAATTTACCTAAAGGTTAGGTATTCCTTAGTACATATTAGCCTATGGTCTTCTTGGCACGTGGGTTTGTTTCTAACCCACCTGCCGGTACGCGTATAGCAGCCAGTAATAATACATGTCAAATACGCCATAGCCTTGTAATGCTCTCCGTACTGGCAACGCCGTATTCCGGCAGCGTAATAGTGGATCCATTTTGTTTATCCCTCATCGCACAGTCCTGCGTGACCTTCCTCTACACAATTGATGACGTGAGACCTAATTGAGTTGTTATTTTCGAAGGTGGATCACAGTATATGCTCCAGTTAAAATCTTCCTAGAGTTGTTTGTATATACGATTTTAAACTAATACGCGTAAACCTAGGCTTCAGAATATACTACTAGTTGCCGTAGTGCGAACATCTAATTGGGGATTTTCTTAGGAGCTATCATCAGCTTCAAATGTGAAATTCATCACATGGCACAGTCGCCAGACGCATACCTCGGCAGTTTTTGCAGAGAAAAATACCTCAATACGCACTGCATGAGAGAAACGTCACGCCGGGCTGTGCGAGACTGGAAAAGAACACGGCCATGGATCGTCGCTTGCCGACGTGCCGTGTCACAGGGATCGTCGATGCGACGCACATCTCTTGGCAAAAACAATGGGTAAAGAAACCAAATGTCTCACCTTTTACCTAAAAGCCTCCGAGAGATTAGCAGCGAGGGGATTGAAGCATGCTTGAGATATGAGAAGATCTGTTCTATATTGATTCTTTGGGCAAGTCTCTATTTCCTACCTATTGAAGCGGACAATATTATCAAATAAGCTTACACAATATCCTGGATAGGTCCTTTATGGCTGAGATGAAATAAATGTTACGGGAGCTGGGTCCCGACTGAGGGTAGTATTGCATTTCTTACATACATTTCCTTCATCTCCACCATGTTGCGTTTACGAACTGTGTTGTCAGCGTCTGAGCGTTCCACCTAGGATAGTCATTTGATTACTTACGGTGATCATCAAGGTAGACAAACGCCCAGACGCTTTGTTCGTTGGGGGCGGCATGTGTGAACGACACAGGAGAACTTTTGAATCGAAAAGTATTAAATATCCCTCTATCCCGTTGTAGTTTCGGAAAATACCAATCTCTATACACCACAGCCTCATCCACCGAATTCACCTTCTCAATATCCACCATGCAATTCCTCTCTAAAGCTCTTCTTTTCGCCCTTGTCTCGGGTGCGGCTTCCGTTGCTCTCGCAGCCCCTGAAGCCATAAACTCAGGAGTAGACATTGCCCAGCGAGATGGTGAGTTCCATTCCATTTCCTTATACACATGTTGTAGACGATCATAGACTAACTTTACCAGAATCTGAAGCTATCGCGTACAAGCGCGAGGAGCTCGAAGATGATGTTGAGGACGAGGACGAGGATGTGTCCGAAAATGATGATACCGATGTCTTGTCTAAGCTTGACGCTCGCGCAACCAAGTGTTACACTAGAGGACGTCCTGGAAAGAACTGCTACCACTCGCAGTGTCCCGGAAACAAACAGTGCAAGGTCAACGCACGTGGTAACTGTGTCTTTAGATACTCCCAGAAGAAGAGGCCATTTGGTTGCAGCCAATGCTTGTGCTACAAGGCTTCAGGCTAAAAAGCCAAGGTTGCAACTCGAAGAGTAACTATATTGTACTTAGTTATATTGGGGTTTCACACCACTATATCTTGATTGAAGGGGGCTCTGCGGACGGAACTTTGATAGCCCTGTGGCTATATCGGTCGTTTAAATTTTAACCTATAGTTGAAGAAATTGTATTTCCAAGTCTCTATTTGGCCCCTTCTTCGTCTCTCTTTAGGTGGCCTAATCCACCGTTTGTGTTTCATTCAAGAAAAATACTTGTCTTAATATGTCTTCAAATCGGGTTAGAAGTTCTTGTCAGTGATACGATGTAGCCAACCAGAATGTGGGGCATGGATTGGTTAATAGTGCCGGAGTAAGCAACCGGATCTGTAATAATGGGAGCCGCTAGCCTGGAGATCTTTCATTTATTCTGATTGGCAGAAATCAGTCACATTGTATCTGCTAGCCGTTCCTGAAGTGAGCTAAAAGGTAGGTCATAAATTGAACCATGACTCCATAAGTGTTTATAGTAGTTGAAAAGAAAAGTAAGCTCAAGTTAAATGGAAAGACTTGTATTTTACAGGCGATGTAAAGTTGAGATCCACCACTTACGCCCTTCAAGCTTTGCAAACACTACTCACAGGTTAAAGGCTTTTGACAAGGAACATTGGCACTGCAAGACCACCCAACAAGATTGGCTAACATAAGGAAATCGCTTCTCTGATTGACAGACTTAACCCCCGGTTACAGGCTTTGTCGCTGCAGTTTCCATCGGGGATGAGACAAGTGAGTCCGCTATTGCATAGCTTCGTTTGTCCGTCACACTTAGCACCCAATCCGCCACTCGATGATCCCGATTCCTATTCAGATCCAGAACCGGATCCTCGTTTATCAGAAGAGGACTTAACTGGCCAATTCGCTCCAGGTGTAGCGTATTGGGTGTTGACGTTGCCTGTAAGCTCCCATTTGACGCCTTCGATGACCTTGTTCTTATCTCCATTGGGGTTTCCATGGATGGCAGAGAAGGCTTCGATCATGATGTCAATAGATCCTGGAGACTGTAGAGCTTATCAGTAGAAAGTTCTATCTAGAATTTAGCGTGACTTACTCTAACCCAACTGTCGTCAAATGCATCTCCGATGTACATGAGCTTAGACTTTCCGGTATCTGGATCAGTGGCCTTGGCCTCAAGACCGCAATGCTTTCGAGTTTGATCTCTCCAAGCGGTTGGGTTGGAGCTCCACGTGGCTCCTCCCATTGCCTTCAGAGACCTCAAATTATAAGTCAATGTTCAGGGAACTTCAATTGTTTCTGGGGTGACTTACGACCGCAATGATCGGATCGCTGTTATAGTACTTGTAGCCGCACCAACTCTGTCTATTGGTAGCGTCTTGGTTTGCAGTGGCGTGGTACCATGAACCAGTGTCACTTCGAGGGCCAGAAAAGAAGCCAGAGGGAACAGTGGCGGGATAGGTGCTCGCCGATACTGGCGCCGCAATGGCTCCAATCATGAGAGAAAGAGTGGTGATGGAAGGCATGGTGGTTTGGTAGAGAGTTCAGATGATGTTCTGGTTGTTAAAGTGAGATTATCTTTCATAGAAGCCATGTGACGGTTTTTATAAGTTGCTCTCCTCCAACATGAATGGTGAGTCCTCGACTTCTACCTTGAGTGCCTCGTAAGCTTGCCAGACACTCCACTACTGCCTTAATATCTGGCATCTGACGTCTGAGACCTCTTACTGGGTGTTTTCAACGCAGGGAACAGGGTTAAAGAGCTGATAAAAGACATCGGAGCCCACGGGGGAGTCTTCCGCTAGTCCGCTAGGATGGTTTCCTTTAAATTCCCTTACGATCTTGGTTACATCGACTAACAAAGACCGACTATCGCGGGTCTACCAAACTCCATTGCCGTTCTGGCATGAACAGCCACGACAAGCCAAATGGGGCTTCATATTTATTGCATATTTTCGATAATCACTGATTAGTCTGACGATACATCACTAATAACGCCGAGCTCAATAAACGAAGTAAATTTGAGGATTTTATGACACCATTCAAGGACCATCCTGAACTAATCTCAACGACCTTCCTAACTTGTGTCCGCAGCGTATAGTTGAGACAATATGCTCCACGTGGATTTGACCTTGTGGAGGCTAATTGCTCGCTGAGCTTGTATTGCCTGGGAGGTATTTCCATATACCTTTTTCTTAGTAAGGGTTTTCGAATAATTGGCTAGCTCTAATATTCTTGCCTTCGTTGAAGCCAAGCAACCACAGCCCGGTTAATGAAATGATTATAACCAGGCAGATATAAGAGTACGAACAATAAAAGTGCTCTGAGCTTGCCTCATCCAATGAAATATCACCCAAGACGCTTTTACGCAGTTGTTTACTCAAATCTCATGATATTTAGCTTATAAATTCGAGATTCATACTTCACAACTTCTCTATTCACGTGATCATGCAATGAGATCTAAAGCCAGTCTTCCAGGAAAGCAGAGATTCCCAGCGAGTTCACCAGGTCGTCATCTGACAGCAGCCAACTTGAATCCCACTCCTGATTACCTGTGTTGCGGGGCGAATAGATAAAGAGTATGAGGTCGTGTCCCTGGCACAGCGCATCTCTCCATGGACGCATATCGGCGAAAAGGCTCAGAGATTGGGTGATGGCATCCTCCAACTGACCAATTTCAGAAGGAGAAGTAAAGGGAGATAGCAGTCTCAGTAAGAGAACAAGACAAGCTTGGAAGAGAAACCAGGAAGCATTCCAAGCGAGAATCTGATTCGGATACCAGTTCCTTGCAATCATGTCTACCGTCTGTTTGGCCACCTCGCAACAAATGTTTGCTGAAGATATCGTATCTTGATTCTCTAGACCATCGTTGGCCTTTATGGCCTGAACCAATAAGTACGGCCGGTGGAGAATCATCTGCGTGTTTAAGTATCGGTACTCAAGCAGAAGAGCCGCCAGGCAAACCTCTCCCGGGGGCTTTCTGTCTGCTCGAAATGCGGGATGTAACTGATCATGCCAACTCAAAAGTTCATCATCGAACTTCTTCACTTGACAGGGCGGAATCAGGGGGCTTCCAGTCATTCTTTCTTGTATCCGAGCAGCAATTAAAGAGAATGATGCACTCGCGTTCATCGAGATAGCGTTGTAGTCCTGGGATTAGTCAGATATAATGTTCGCAGAGGATGACAAATGTGACAAGGCTCACCAAACCCCCCCTGCGTAGTATAGACGGTTCGTTCAAGCTGGGTGATCCCGAAGCATGGGATGGAGGGCGTCCCAGAGTAGTTCCAGTCCACGTATCGAGGCAAAAAAGGCACCACCAGGTCCGAGTGCGCATTTGAACCATCCGTTGACCGCCAATCGATGCAATCTTGTCTGAGGGTGTCTGCTGATGTAGTCCCATTGCCAGTGCCATACGATGCGCCGCACCCATCACAGAAGTTGCCATATTGGGTTTGTTGACGAAATGGAGGAAATAACCTCCATAAAGGATTAAGGCCTGTAGCATGTACAGATGGCCCACGCCCAGGCATGAGATGTGCATGTGCTCTGATGCGCGATTGGCAAAGTATGTATGTCCAGCTTGACTATCATCATTGCAGGAAATATAGCCAAATGTAAGAACCATCTTCAGCAACGCTAGCCACGGACCACGAGCAAGATCCATCCTTCCACCGTGGGCATAGCATTGGCGAAAGTCGGCTTCATCCACCATTGGGATGATGGGGTGAACGGATTGGAAGTACGCATCGATCAGAGTGGCTTCGTCTAGGATCTGCAGGTTCGATGACGGGCATACGGTCTGTGATAATAATGGCGGCATATCAATTGGCGGGAGTTCATTGGGTACCAGACTAGACTCCTTGTTATTTTGTATGGCTTGGCGAAGATGGGGTGAAGGGTAAGCCATGGCCTGCAGTATCGCTGAGACTGAAGATATTCCCAGGTACGAACGGCCACTGTCGTTGTCGAAGAGAGCTGTTATACCGTTGACATCATCAATTCCGGCTTGATGTTGATTGGCACCATCCGACGACTCGTCCCAGATGAACTCTTGGATCCGCGAGCCTTCAAATCCCAACAACATAGTTATTTCCGGGTCTGGCTCTGGAGCAGTCTCTGGGGTCGACTGTCCAACTTCTGACGATCCGGAAAAGGGCTGCGATGACCCGGACGAGATGAGATTGACGAGTTCATCACGGGAGAGATTATCCAGGTGCTCGGCGCTTAGACCTGGAAATAGGCGCTCAAGGACATTTTGGCTTGTTCTATGTACATTTGACAAGTCTTCATATTCTCTGCTGGTGTCAGTGTCATGACTTAAGGGACTTCCTTGAGGTTGACGATCTTGATTGTCGCGACGCGACGATTCTGCCTCTGAGGATAGTGGCAGCGCTCTGGGACCAGGTAGTAAACACATTGACTGCAAGGGACTTGTTTACCCTCACATCGGATTCGTCGTCTTCGACATTCAGCACAAGAGTGCGTTTTACGGTTAGACTCTGCAGCCTTTCTTTCACGGCTGGTAGCCCCGCCGGTTCTGACATGTTTCTGGACCATGGTTGCGCTGGCCGACCTGCAGGACTGGCGGTAGCGAGGTTTTGGGGGCCGCTGACTGGACTAGACCACATGTAAAGAAGGGTCCGACATTCTAGGCAGAAGGCCTAGGCAAGTATTTCTGGGTTCCCGAAGCTAGATGAAACACCAAATCCTAGCACGGAATTTCGAATCTACGTCCTAGCGACATTGGCCCGTGCTACCTCAACTCCATCTGCTCATCGACCCATGTATTCACTATTTCCAAAACGAGCTGTATTGCGCTAAGTCTCACGATGCATGTCGATCGATTCTTCTATGGTTGAGTGTAGGGACAAGTACGGCTTTTCAATTGAAGAGCTCTCTTCAGCTTTGAGTATAAGTATAATTGATAGCCGACCCCCCTTCAATTGAATAAACCAAACCAGCAACTTCACCACCAATCCACTCTTCCCTTTAGTTCCTCATCAGCCGCAATCACGAAGGGTCTATTCACCACCGTATGTGTAACCCTCGCCGCCCTCTCTCACTCGGCAGCAGCCAAGTCTGTTTCTTGGTCTGGCACCAGCATCTACTTCCTCCAGGGCATATCGGACTCAGCCCAGGATTCCTATATCCAGACTCTGGCCTCCTACAACGTGAAGGTTGTCAGGCTTTGGGTCAACCAGGCCAGTAAGGGATGTGTAAAAGGCAGCAAGATTGTCAAGGACATTCCACATTTGGAGACCACCATCGGAAAGTACAACAAGGAGACCTTGGATGAGCTTGACAAGGTCCTGGTCAAGTTGGCCGCGAAGAACATTAAGACCATTATTTCGCCTCATGACTCCAACTCCTTGATTGGAGACTATAGATAGTAAGTGTGATGCCACTGACATCGGCGTCGAGTTGCGGCGGGTTTTACAGTAGTGTGAGGCCCAATAATGCCAACAGTCGCGATCTTCAGGGACGCCTACTGGGCCAAATGGGGTGCCGGAGACTTCTATCAGAAGCAGGACGCC
Organism: Fusarium austroafricanum; assembly: GCA_012932025.1. Taxonomy (NCBI): domain Eukaryota; kingdom Fungi; phylum Ascomycota; class Sordariomycetes; order Hypocreales; family Nectriaceae; genus Fusarium; species Fusarium austroafricanum. The sequence continues at coordinate 16,861 of JAADJG010000446.1, read as the reverse complement.
TTCGACGCATATGACGCTCGCTTGTCGTACATTCTGAACTACAAGGGCGCCACCTCCGGCAAAGTCTGGAAGAACTGGCCTCAAGCCATCTTTAGCTTCAATCTGCAGGTATGTACCCCTATTCTTTATATAATATATTTATAAATATGTAAGAAAGTAACAGTATTATATATCTAATTATTGCCCACTCCATATACTATTGGAGTCTAGATTTTGGTTTCAGCACACTGTCTCTTTTTTTTGTCGAGAGACCCTTGTCCTTACCAAAGCTGAACTGAGGTTTTGGACAGTGATCGATTCAGCCTCCCCTGTGCTAAATCGAGGGGGGGTCGAGATCAGTGTCCTACCTCTCGTACGCAAATTCGTATAATCATTTGTAACTATATTCAAGTCCATCCAGGTACCTATATCTGCATTCGGGTAAAGTACATCGAATCTAACCCCACCCGGCCTTGTAGCTATGCCTAAAAGAACGATTTTAGGTTTACGACTCTGTGTTGTATATAGTAGAATAGTATCCACAGCTACTCCTTTCATTTCACAGACAAGGCACTGAGTTTTTAGTCTGTATGGATCATTGTAAGCCTATAGGAAATGCAACTCAGGTTCCCCAAACCTTTCGACTCTTGAGTTTTTGCCCTCACTTTATGATACCGAAGCAATGACCGATTCATCAAATGGCAAAAGTCAGCCCAAGATGGAACATGTTCGCAAAAACCCCGACCAAAAGAATGAGAAATCGCAATCCGCAGAGGTTATAGACATCCTGTCTAACAATGAAGACGCGCCATCACTGTGGGGTCGCGGACACTTACAGCTATACCTGGCTTGTGCCATCATATATATATGCTCCACGATGAATGGATATGATGGCTCGCTTCTTGGCTCATTGAACCCGCTTCCAGAGTATCAACAATATTATGGCCTCGGCGAAGGTGGATCGGCATCCACAGGTCTGGTCTTTTCTATCTTCCAGATTGGACAGATGGGAGGAGCTCTATTCACTTGGGCCTGCGACTAGAAAGGCCGAAAGACAACGATTGTTGTGACATCTTTCTTGGTATGCTTGTCTGCTATTTTCACAGCGGTTGCTCCAAATCTATCGTCGTTCATCGGGGCTCGTTTTCTGCTCAGCTTCTTCTCTACAATCAACACGGGAGCCGCTCCCATGCTACTGGTTGAGATTACGCCTCCTTCGTATCGGGGAACAGTCGCAGGGATGTACAACACTTTTTACTGTATTGGGAGTATCATTGCGACTTTCAGTAGGTGCCAGTCCTCAGTAAAGGGACAACAACGGCTAACAATGGAATAGCAATGTACGGCGCCAATAAACATCTCAGTGGAAACTTGAAATGGCGTCTTCCCCTCTGGTTCCAGATGCTTTATCCTAGCCTTGTTTTCTTAGGTGGTTGGATGTTACCTGAGAGTCCAAGGTGGCAAATTGCTCAAGGACGACACCGACAAGCTCGAGACTTTATAATCAAGCACCATGCGAACGGCGATGCGAATCATCCTATCATTTGCATTTAAATGCAAGAGATTCAAAATTCGCTTATCAAAGTGCAAAATCGCTCAAAATGGGCGTGCTTTGATCTACGAAGTCTCTTTAAGTCGCGTGCTCGCCGCTATCGGCTGATGCTGTCATCGCAATGTCTTGGTTTGGCCAGTTCTCAGGTAACAATGTTTCAAGTTACTATCTCCCGTTGATGGTTAAAAACGTTGGAATCACATCTACTAATATGGTTCTGCTCCTAAATGCTTTCTTTGCACTGACTGGGTGGATTTCTGCCACAATTGGAGGTATGTTTATCGTCGATGGCTTCTGTTATTATCTTGAAGGTACTTGATACTTACTATGATCTGCAAAGCGCGATTCCATGACCTTATCGGCCGGCGAAAAATGCTGATGGGTTCTTGTTTGGGCATGTCAGTCGCACTGGCGATTGTTGCTGCCACCACGGCTGAGTATCAGCGTTCTGGAAGCGTTCCCTCAAGTTCAGCCAGTATCGCTTTCATCTTTATCTTTGGCGCTCTCTTCTCTTTTGGCTTCACTCCAATGCAGCCCATATATCCCGCTGAGGTTCTAGCCAGTTAGTCAACCCCCCACCCCCCTGCACTATCCGAGACAATGAATCTAACACGATCAGATGATATGCGAGCCAAACAATGGAATGATGGTCTTCTAGATCACATCTGGGTGTGCTGGCTTCGTCAATACTTTTGCCGCCCCTATCGCCATGGAAAAGATCCGCTTCTGGTTGTAAGTGTATTTGACACATATCAAACGATTTGAGCTAATATTCAATCTACCAGCTATGTATTCTTTGTTTTTTGGGATCTTTTTGAGTTTATGTTTATATATTTGTTCTTTGTTGAAACAAAGAGTCGCTCTTTAGAAGAGCTAAGCGTGATTTTCAACGCCAGGAATCCACGCAAAGCAAGTACTCGTCCAAGCCCACGCATTGATGTAGGTATCTAGAAATAAAGTGGCCAGTCACAGGTACTGGTAAACGTGATCACAGCAGCTCGTGGTGGAAAGAGTATAAAGCACAAACAACTTTATAAAGATTAGACGAATTTCCATATGGTACCGCCAAGTTTGAATACTGCTTTCGATGAGATCAGATCGATACCAACTGTCTTTTCTACTCGTCGTAGATTGTTGTGGTAACATTTCACTAATGAGGCCAACGGTAAACGAAATGATATGTTCAGCTTTGGTCCTAATATTCATAGGACAATCCAATAAAATACTGATGATTGAAAAAATGTCTAAATGTAGTCTAAACCCAACTTAAATCCAACAAACTTGCTTGCAATTCCAAAAATGCTTGTACATAAATCTAGTACAGCTTGAAGGCCTTGGGGCCCTTGTAAGACTGAACCGCAGCGTTGGGCTGCTTAGAGACCTCCAGCTCCTTGTTCTGGATGAAGTGCTTGCCAACAGTGTTGCTGATGGGGCTGACGGGCTGGGAGACAGAGAAAGTCAAGCCGCTCTTGCTGCGGACAACGCTGAAAGTACGAGAAGAGTTTTCGCACTTGGCGTTCTTGACGTCAGGGAGGAGACCGTTCTTGGTGTGGACAAGAGCGGAACAGTGGACGGGGTGGGTCTCCATGGTACCGGGCTGGAGGACCTGGAAAGAGTACCTAGATGAAGATTAGAGATTGATATTGTTGAATGGAGTAAAGGGTAACTCACTTGCACTCGGCGCTGTGAGGAACGCAGCTAGCAGAGAACTCGGTGACGTCGTAGACAGGGTACTTGGTGGCAGCGGCTGAGACAGCGGCAGCGGAGACGAGAGCAGAGAGGAACTTCATTTTAGCGGTTTGAAGAAGTGGTGTAGAGTAGGTTTTGGTTGGTGGTGTTGAGAAATTAGGTTGCAGTGAGGTTGAGTTGAATTGAGTTGTGATGATGAGCGAACTTCAGAGAGGGCCGCATGCCCTTTTTGTATTGCGATGGTCGTGCCTGAAATGAGGGCTCGGATACTGTAGATCGCCTCATTTGCTGATCCCTCCCTTGAGTGATGCTGTTTGTGGGGAATCCTGCCGGTCACGATCCCCAAATCTCGTATTCTACGTGCCGAACGGAACTCGGCAAGTTGGGGTCCACAGCAATTCCATTGCATAAACAGTTAGGCTGCATTTCAAAACAGGCTGTTTTAAAGGGTCTTGTCTAAATTGAAGAAACGCCCGCGTTGAGTCAGGAGAGCGAATTGTTCCAGAAGGCTCGAGGCCTGGAAAGACTGCGATAAAAATAGGTTCTATTTTTGTCGTTGGGGCTTTGCCTAATTCGGATAGCAATTCATGGACCGAGGTTTGGTCTAGACAAACGAATGATGTCATATGGGACGCTTTGACGGACACAAAATGTCATGGAAAATGTCTCTCGGCCGAGTCATGTTTGCTTTGCTTGGTAGCTTGGACAGTAATTCCTGGATGAAGTACTCCGCACAATCATGCGCCCACTATATCTGGCTGATCGTCGCTGCTATACGAAGTTATATAGTTGTCTAAAATATCTGGACAACAAAAACACGAAACTATTGTCTTGTTCAAGGGGCAAAGATCACCTCTCTAGGCTAACTACCATAATAAAGCACTCCATAACAATATCATACTCTCCTTCATTGAATTATTTTATTCTCCCGTGTCTGGTATTGTATTTAACATTGAGGATAGGGATCTTTACAAATAAACCTACCCTAGACTCTAGAGAGCGGAGATGAGTAAAATTTACAACATCTAATTTCAAATTCTGAATGCACGAGAGGCTAACCTGATATAGCTTAGCGTCTGAATTCCAAGTGTCGCCTGGGCCATCTTGCCTCGGCAATCTGGCAGGATCGGATTTCCAGCGCTGTTTCTTTCATTGTTCTTTTTGCCCGAATTTCAATTCTGAGGAGGCGGCTTGGAGGATCAAATATGTATGGTATTAGTCAGTTAAAAAGAAACTTCACTTAGTAATGGGAGTTGGCTTACTTCAACTTCGGGAATTTCTTTCGTGTTAACAAGTCCTATGACTCAGACGGCGAACAGCTATTGCATATAACTTAAGCCAATTGGGAAACGCGAACCGCCCAGCATGATGAATTCTATATATATATATACTCGTCTTTAACTCTCACCTGCAATAGCTTCGAATTCTCCCACAATTTCCATTGCGACATCTTGAATCTCAAAACTCACCGTCTCGACTTCAAATCTTGTCACTATGCCGCCTCCACCTCTGACCGGGCCTCTTTGTACCAGAACCTCTCTAACCAATGACCTGCGAAGCCTTGGTTTGAGCCTAGGAGACACGGTACTTGTACACTGTTCGCTCAGCAGCGTGGGCTGGGTCAATGGTGGAGCCGAGGCTCTCACTCAGGCCCTTCTCGAAGTTCTCACACCAAAAGGCACCCTTGTTGTCCCAACGCATACCTGCAGCAACTCAGATCCATCAGGATGGGTCAAACCGCCAGTACCTGAGGAATGGTGGCAGACTATTCGGGAAACCAGGCCTGCATTTGATCCTCGAACAACTCCAAGCGAGAGAATGGGGGTCTTGGCAGAGTCTGTTAGAACCTGGCCAGGTGCAGTGAGGAGTGTGCACCCTCAGACTTCGTTTGCAGCAATCGGTGCGGGGGCAAACTTTATTACGGAAGGACATGCCCTGGACAGTATGCTCGGAGAACAAAGTCCTCTAGCACGATTAGAAGAACTTCGTGCCAAGGTTCTACTTCTAGGCGTGGGTTTCGACCGATGCACTTGTTTCCATCTTGCCGAGTATAGAGTCGGCTCATCATCAAAGGGCAATACGTCGTTCGCGGCTTTAGTTGGTGGAGAGAGACAATGGGTAACAGTCTCTGACATTACAGAGATGAGTGAAGACTTTCCGGCACTGGGGGAAGATTTTCTAGGAAAATCTGATGTGTCAACGGGTCAGATTGGTGCAGCACAATGTCATCTGTTTTCCTTACGGGAGGCAGTCCACTTCGCCGAGAGGTGGATTCTGGAGAATCGACATATTATCTAACAAAGCGTCTTTACAGAGGGAGGAGAGTTCGGCTCAATCTAACTGAGACTGAACCATGGGACAGGAGCTGCTGTAGGATTGATGAAGGTAGAGAGAGCTGGGTCCAATAAACTATTGACTGTTGGATACTCGGCGAGTACTGTCACGAAGAGCTACTGCAAAGACGTCCAGGCAAATAGAAAATATCTTGAGATATCAAGGACTTGATTCATCAACACAATCTGTTAATGAGCAGAATTGTAACTGTCAATCCGCGTTGCTAATCGCTATGTGTTTATTTACTCAGCAGATGAAAGCAAAATGTTTTTCATTAAACCTGGTGAGAGTTTTGTATAATTATTTCAGGAAATGCTATTTTGAATTATTACCTCGGATCACTTATCTTTATTATGCAGCTAGGAGGGGTATCGTCGTACTTGCCTAGGCATCTAAAAAATATTACGTCACAAAGGGACACAAACCGAGAGAGGCATATAAAACTAGTAAATTCCCTCCTGTAACGTCACAAAAAGCGCAATCGATTATGGCGCAGCGTTTGTGTAATGCGTGCTCGCACCTCGCAGCTGAGTTTGCTGAGGCAGAAGAGAAATGCTTGCCCGCCGCTCGAACTCATGCCCCAAACATCCACTTTCTCCGAAACTCAGCGCAGGATGGCTGCCAGCTATGCCAAATCGTCTACCAGTCATATCTATTTAACAGTTTCATCTCCTGGTCAGAAGATGCATTTCCCATTCACCTCAAGATAAATTCCATTATCCCACGCAGCGAAGATGGCCCAGACCCACTGATTGCCTTGTCGAATGGTGTCGGAAAAATAATACCAAGTAGCGAGTGGTATAGCGAATTATTGATCATCAAGAAGGAAACAGAACGACTAGTTGAAGCTCGCTACCCACGTATATCGACTAGTGTCGTAGATCTGTCGTCGGATGAAGGGGTTGAAAAGGCTGTTGCATTAGCCAAGGAATGGTTAGCAACTTGCTGCACCAGCCATGCCAAATGCTCTATGTCGCCCGATAATCGACAGCTGTCAAAAACACTCCAACAAGAGTAATCGACGTTGGCTCCAAGAGCGACAGGCGTGCTCCAAAGCTCTTCATACCGTTCCATCCTCTCCATAACCTTGAATATCTTGCTTTGAGTTACGCATGGGGGCCTCATCAGGACTTTGAAAAGACTACAACGTCCAATCTTGAGGACATGACTAGATGTCTGCCCTGGGATACGTTTCCAAAGACAATACAGGATGCCATCACATTTACGAGGAAATTATCCATCAGATATCTATGGGTCGATGCCCTTTGCATCTTGCAGAGTGAAGGTTCAGATGATTCACAGCACCGGGCTGACTGGTCCCATGAAGCTGCCAGATTTAGTCATTATTATGAAAACGCCATATTAACGATAGCGGCAACGGGGGCTACCTCATCCAGCGAAGGTTTATTCATACGAAGGCCCGTGCTTGAGTTTGACCTGTCAGCCTCTACGATGCCTTGATCGAACTTCGCGCAAGGCCATACGGGCCAGTGGATTTGTCGCAGGAGCCGATATGGATCGATGCGTTGTGCATTAACCAGGCGACTACCGTTGAACGATCGCAGCAGGTATCGCTTATGCAGCGAATTTACAAGGAGGCCGATCGAGTTCTCATCTGGCTTGGTCCAGGCACCGTTAACCATGGTTTATATCTCGATATCATCAAGGAAGAGGGTCTTAGCGAGAGGTTTTCTACGACTCTGCAGAAGAATCCAGACTTGACCGAGCAAGAACTTCGATGGGTTCGAGAAATAGCCGAAAGCCGATATGAAGTAATGGCGAGCCCATGGTGGAACCGTCTTTGGATTATCCAGGAAGTCTGTCTCTCGTCACAAGATCCCATCGTAGCCTGTGCTGGGAGGAACATCGGGTACAGTCGTCTACTTCAGACTGATGGGGGTATCTTTGGTTTGGACCCGAAGAGTAAGAGTTTTCTCAACGTCGCCTGCCCGAATCACATTTTACCAGTCAAAGACAATCTTCGGTACCATTTCAGTGATGGCCCCGCGTGGGGTGCTCGTAATACTCTGCTCCACATTGTCTACACGAGTCTGTCCCCTGACACGATGACCTCGGGTCCTCGCGACTTCGTCTACGGCCTTCTCGGTCTTATAACTGATCGAGAACGTAGCCAGATTTTACCCGATTGTTATCTGTCCCAGCAGGAAGTGTATCAAGCTGCTACAAAGACAATATGGACATCGGGAGAGATACTTCCCCGGATGCGACATTACTACCCCTCGAACGTCCATCTAGACTGGCCCTCCTGGGTCTTGAACTTCTCGGATTGGCCTCCGCAGGTCTCAGGGAATTGTGCTTTCTATGTCCAATCATTATGTCGTCAGAAGTGGAAAGCTGATTTACAAGCAGTCGATTTCCATGGATCGACCTTACGCCTCAAGGGCGTGGTCCTGGACGCAATTCGAGAGGTCTTCGACTTTCCCTTTACATGCGATCGTCGGGAAACTAGTAGGCAGATATGGGAAGGAAATACCGCCGCAGTTTTAGAGTCGTTTCAAGAATTCTATATGTCACTTACCAGCTGCAATCTGGAGCACATCGGCCCCCTCCTGAATTTCAAGGCTCTTCGCCAGGCGGAACTCCTACTCCCTATCATCGTGGACATGTGTTGGAGGTCTGATGGACTTTGACCGGCTCGACCAATGCTTTCAGGGCAGTGGAATCGAGTTAGAAACGATTGAAGTACATTGAGAGTTACTGAGTTTCTCGAGACAAGACGTGCCAACGATTCGTCTGAGGCGTGTGGTCAAAACATCAATGCTTAATATTATATTTAAGTTAATAAATATAATACTTTAAGCTTAATTATTCTCTTAGCAGTTCGAAGGATGTATTAATTGCTCACATCCTCCTCAGCTACTTCTCGGAGTATAATATTTGTAACTTGTTGATTATCGTCCTCAATGTCTTCAATCTCACCATCGCTGCTCGTGCGGACGATGATACCCACTCCGTACTCGCCACCACGCCTGAAATTACACCGGCCATGCTCCCACATTTTATTATTAGGGGATTGGAGACTCCAGGTAAGCAAGGAATCATTCACCATCACTCGAGAAACCTGAACTCCGTTAATGGAAACGACGCCTGACTTTAAGGTGACAACATCCTCAGTGTTGATACCAGCACGTATCATTTTATACGTTTTGTCGGAATTTCCACTGCGGTCATGCCCAGGGTCTTTGCGCTCATCGGATCGCTTTGAGGTGTTCAGGGTCACTAGATAGCCGTTCGCGTGATAACTTCGCGGCGCGTCCCGCAAGTGCACACCATATACCCTGCTGTCACCTCCTCCAGTGCTGGAAAATGACTCGATGGGTTCATAATCGTATCCTGTCTTTGCGGAATTCAAACGAAGAAGCAGATTTCCAACCTTGAGCGGGCCAATATCTAGGCTGGGATTTGCTCGGCCTGCAAGCTCGGGGTCAACAGCACGCAGACCTGTTACAGTATGGAATGGGTGGCCGGCAGTGAAGAAAGGACGTTCGCCGTTGAACCCGTAGATCTGAGGTGGCGATGCATTCTCAACAGCCTCGCCGCTTCGACTCCATTGCTGCCCTTCACTGGCATGTGCGAAGATGACATCGCCGTCGTGGACTTTCTCGATCGCTTTGGGGCCCATGCTGGTTTCAATCATGGTTCCAGCGATAAAATAGTCGAGTGATGAACCCGGTGAGCCCCTATGGTCACTGGAGGCTGCCATGGCTGTGTACCGGTCTACAAGACCGAGGATATAGTGATTTGATCAAGCAGGTGGTATGGTAAGTCAACAAAGGACTGTGGCATTGATGGTAGTTTCCCGGGGCTATTGAGGGTCAAGTAGCCGCCAAAAACCTGAAAACAAAGTGGCTGGTTGGCATGACGTTGCTTGGGAGTCAATCGGGTAGCAATAGCAGTGCTACCGTAGTAGTTTCAAGCCATGGCGAGAGATAAGTCTAGAGTAGATCAAAATTGACGAATAGATACTTCGGAGTTCACCAATAATTTCGCTACTAGTAAGCCACAGTATCCACTAAGGGCGATCCCAGCACGCTAAAAGTTCTGCCCTTGCATTCGATTGTCAGACATAGCTGCCCTCGAAATTGGGCTTGTTGACCGATTACTCCATAGAGAATAGTTATTTTAGACTTTCTGTAGGACCCTGGTTTGCACATGCTCCTTCATCACGGTAACAAACAATGCCAAACTGAATGCCAGTGTTTTGGATACTTTGTGCCGGTCTACCGACTGCCCAGCGCCCTTCCATCAGCTGCAACTTTCGTGGCTTGTAGACATAGTTACAAACATGCAGGAACTGACCGCGTGGAACTGAACCTTGCTTGGTCATTACGCGGAAATGGCTACACCGGTGGCGTTGTGGCAGGCAAATAGGTAGTACGGCCGTTGCTGGATTTGAAAGACTGTCGTTCGTTACAAACCTTGTGCTAATCATCCTATTGCCTTAGCCCCGCATCTTGGACATGTCGATGTTGAAGTTGCGAATTACTCCCTGCCTCGTCTCATCATGGTTCTGCTTCTCCGCCTCACGCTGAAGAAGCCCAACTCGAGACTCCCTAATCGCACTGGCAATGTCCTTCCAGCCCAAAGTTTGTTTCTTCGAAATACCCTCCATGCTTTCCTCTACCACCACATCGACAAGCTTTCCTCCGCGCTTTCGAGGGACACCATCGATAATGACAGTGTCGATATTGCCAATACTGCTATGAAGGACAATGGCTGCAATTGGGTCTTGTTCAGAAGCACACAGTAGCTCAGGAGTGTTGGCATCAAAGATAGCCAAGTCAGCCAGTTTGCCTTCAGCGATGCTACCGAGTTGATCCTCCTTGCCAATGGCCCTGGCGCCTTGAATCGTCCCGAGATTGAAAGCATCTTGAGCCGTCTTTGATACTTTCCCAGGGAACGCTCCTTGGTCAAGAAGCTTCTGGTTGTGCTTGGCGCGCGAAGCCTGCAAGGCCAGCCTCATTTCGTAAACAATACTAGAGGCCTGGTTGCTGTGACAGTCAATGCCTAGACTAGACTGCGTTTGGGCTTTCGGAAGATCATCATCTAAGCAGACAGGATCTCCAAGGGCCATTTGCATCTCTGTAGATGGAGTGCTGCTGATATGTGCTCCAGCTTTAGCTAGAGCCTGGACGCTTTCAGCAGAGTATCCATTAAGGTGGCTGAAAAGCATGCGATCGTTCAATAAGCCAAGACCTTTGACATGCTGAACAAGGTCGAATGAGCCCATTACCGGGTTGCTAACAGCGTGAGTCGTCGCAAGCTGAAACCCAGCTTCTCGAGCAGTTTTGAAGAGATCTTGAATGACAGGCTCTGGCAAGAACCACAGATCAAAGGCCAAGCCCATTGTGACTCGGCCTTCTCCAAAAGATCCCTTCTTTCCGAGATCTCGAACCTCGTCCATTACCCATGGCGCTAGCATGTCTGGATTCATTGTGAAAGGTGACCATGAATCGACACGCGCAGTCGGGCAGTACCCATAGACGGAACGAATACCAGAAGACACAGTGGCTGAGATGGCAGTTGATACTAAAAGTGAAGATGTTTAGCTTATGTCTCAAGATGCTTGAGGCTTCCGAACTTACCAGCACCAGAAAAGCAGTTTACATGAGAATGATCAACAACAGTCGTGGTACCAGCATTTATGGCTTCAAGACAGCCTCCGAGCTGGCCCCAGTAGAGGTCGTCTTTAGTGTAGTTGGAAGACTGCAAATTACCGGTCACGATGTAATCAAGGAGTAGTTCATTGGCATGTCTACCCTTGAGCTGAGTTTGCCAAACATGGTGGTGCGTATCGATAAAGCCAGGGGAGATGATCTTGTATTGACAGTCGATGACCTCAGCGCCGGTAACATTGCCAATATCAGTGGATATCTTAGCTATACGATTGTTTTCAATGAGAATGTCTCTTTCCAGAGCTTGGACATTGTCATTAGCATCGTGGATGAGCACTGTGCCGCCTTTTAGTAAAAGCCGGCGGGGTGAAGAGGAGCTAGATTGAGATTGCATATTGATGGTAGTTTTGCTGTTAAATGGAGTTTTAGAATAGTCTGAGAATGGGCAATGATATCTGAATTCGTATGGGGAGCAAACAGAGCCTCTATATAGTCAATGACGATATACCGATGTCATGGTCATTGTGCCTATGCATCCGAAATGGATTTGTACGGCTGCATACACAATCACAATCTCGGTGTTCCGTGGACACAGACAGCCCTGAGGAGACGCCGGCTGATCAGCCAAAAGGAGTAACGGCTGTGACGTTAAGGTTTGACACCTGATTTGTAAGTTGAAACAAGGTTTCGGCTCAAAAGCGGAGGTCAGATCGGAGTTAACGGCCTCGCTTTTCAGTGGAGTTAATACCGCTCGGACTTCACTGGCGAAGAGGAAATAAAGAAATGAGATGTAAATAAAAGAAGTTTGATGATAGAAACACTTCTCTGCGGTTATTGAGGCAAACCTTTCTCCGGACTTGTTCGGAGTTAGCGATAAGACATTGAAAAATATGGAATGAAGAAAAAAAAGAGAAGGACCCAGCATGTAACTTCAGCCATAAAAGTACTGCAGAATGGGCAGATGGGATCGCCAAAAATACAGCAGCTCGCTGTACCCGTAGTAAGTAGGTGGCATAAGCAGGCTCCATACTTCACCAGGAGCTCACTATCAGAGACAGGGTGAAAAAAGCTACTGGCGAGACACAAGCAATTTAGACTCCAAAAAGATGAGTATTATTATTACGACGCAGAGTAGACAGAATCGCAAGTGCCTTGACATTTTTGTATTTGTTAGATGTACCCCGCTTTGTGACCTACATATCTCGCAGCTTATGCCTCTTAACGGGATAGTCATAGTCTATAAGGGGTATCATGTATGCATTGCGGCCTAATGCTTATTGGTGATTCCTTGCACAGAGAGTATTATCTAATCTTTCATACCATTCTACTAATCAGGCTATTTCGATGTCTTATCAGCAAAGTCAAAGCCATCAACTATTCTCTGGCTTCAAAAGCGCGAGTGACTTAAGGCTTTGCTAAAGAGACGTTCTATCATGCCAGACCGAAGCGACGAAGTACCCGGCTGGATGGGTGATTGCGAAACCTGTCGAGCGATCTGGAATCCTATCGCAAGCGTTGGATGTTGCCACGGATTTAACCTTGGATCCTACAAAGACGCTCTTTCTACACAATGCTCAAACCACAAGCCTTTAGTGCAAGCTTTCTTCGATCATAATCGCATGAAATTCGGGAGTACTGAATCTGATACGCTTGAACTTGGCGAGGGCTTTCGTGATTTCACCCTTCGACTGTCCGAGTCCTCATCTCATGGCAGTGATAGCTGGAAGCTCCTCTTGCTGAACAAGGACTCTGTTCCAAATCACCCTGGTCTTGGACGCATTTTGGATTCCGAATGGGGAGATCTTGAGCTTCTGAATAGATGGAAGCGGGCATGTCTCTCGATTCATGGATCTCGTTGCGAGAACCCGCTCAAGATCTGGCACACGAGACCTGCTTGGTTAATTGATGTGGATCGGAAATGCCTCGTTCCAGGAGGTGTCGATGCCAATTATGTAGCACTGAGCTACACCTATGGGAACCACATAGGAGCTTTGATTGACGCCGAAACTCTCCAAAAGCTTCAATTGCCCTATGCGTTGGAGAACTCAGACCTTCAAGAATATGTCCCTCCCATTATACGTAATGCGACATACCTGACCTCAGCCATTGGGGAAAGGTATCTCTGGGCTGATGCACTTTGCATAACGCATTATGACAGAAACCACACGACAGAGCAGTTGAAGCTAATGGCGGCCATCTATGCTAATGCGATAGTTACGATCATTGCAGCTGATGGCGATTCCTTGACCGGCTTAACAGGCCTTAAGGGAGTATCCGAACCTCGCCAGCTGAAACAGAAGATTGTACCCTTTGGAGACGAAACTATCATTGTTAGAAATACGGGACCAGCCGATATGGAAGATGGTTTACCCTACTACTACCGAGGCTGGATCTACCAAGAGTTCAAAATGTCGCCGAGGAAGATTCTCTTCAATCACAAGGAACTTCACTGGATTTGCCAATGTAGCATTTGGCACGAGGAACTTGTGCCAGGTGCTGAGGTTGATAGAGAAATTGATGAAAGCCTGAAGGTCCTTGTGGCCGGTTTCCCTGATGATAGGGCACTCAGCCGTTTGGTGGGAGATTACAACAGACTCGACTTTCGATATGAGGAGGACGCCCTTCCAGCTATCACAGGACTTTTATCTGTAATCAGCCGTACCTTTCCAGGAGGATTCCTCTACGGTATACCGGAGATGCTATTTGAGCGAGGATTGGGCTGGAAGCCACACGAATGGGACAGACTATCCCTCCGGAGACGACTGCGTTCTTCAAGACCAAAAGACATCCAATTAACGCCATCTGGACTTCCTTCATGGTCGTGGATCGGATGGAGTGGTTGGGTTTCTTTGGAATACAACGAAGCGATGCGTATACCCTTTCACGATACGAAAGTCGAAGAAACCATTCCTACTGCTCAATGGTACACGAGCCATTCGCCAAGCGACCCGCCTTCTAAATGGCGAAGAATCAGATCGACCTGGTACGAGAACCGGGACAGCTATAAAGACCTCTCAAAGCCACTACCCGCAGGTTGGACACGCAACCCTGTTAGGCAGCGTTGGACAGACATGCCTCATGTATACCCTGATGGATGTGAGAAATACCTCTATGTACATGAATCGATGCCTATCACGGAAGATCAATACCCACCGGACTACTATTGCCCATTTCCAGTACCCGATATCAACGAATCGACGATTCCTGATATGCCCGAACAGACACCATATCTGTTTTGCAAGACGACCAAGGCCCGTTTGTGGGGATACAAAAACGAAACTGAAACTGACGCTGAGCTATATAATGCTGAAAAGAAGAAAATAGGATTTTTGAACCTCGTAAATAAGGATTCATTGACTCGCTTCCTCAAATCTGAGGGTGAGCCAGGCCTGCCCGTGGATTTGGTCACAGTTTGTAAAATCAGGACGTATTCCCAAACCAAAACTGAGGGGGCGAAAATCAAAGTAGCTGGGCCTCAGGAGGAGTATGCTGACTTTAGATATGAGAAGAAAGACACATATCTCGTGCTTTGGGTGGAATGGGAAGATGGGATTGCGTATCGTCTTGCATGTGGACAAGTCGAAGTCGAGGAGTGGGACCGGTTGAATTTGGAAACAATTTCATTGATACTGGGATAGGATTTCTATACCTCAAAGCGCATTGATTCCCTTGTGTTCGATGTGAGCATTGCGTAAACTCATATCATCTCCACTATTTCGCCGGTCTTTCCTTGGTATCAGCTCCCAGGTTGGGTTTTTTTCTCCATGTCAGTCCGCTTATATCACATGATTAAGCCGTCGAGCCCTCTCTACAAATTCTTCTATTGGGTGAGAAGATGATATTGTTAACGCCTGACTTGGCTCGAAAACGACAACTATGACCTCAGGAGACTTGGTCCCCTCGCTGCAGCCGAAGACGCTGCTAGTCTATAGCGAAATACCTCCTGAAGAAGCCCACGTATTTGGCCTTCAATTCAGAGATATTCAAGACATAAGACCAGAACCAAGCTCGGAAAATCTTGCTTGCCCTGAGGACTGAGGATTCACGGATTCAACTACAGATTGTATATGCAAATATTGTCAGCTCACGCTGCATCCGGATGTACCAGAGCTTATTCAACACCAACCGAACGTACAACGTTTGGTCAATTCAGGAGAGACCTGTTCAACGTGCAAATGGCTCGAAATTAGCATAACGCGTGGCGCAACATGGCTCGTGGCTCAATACCAACAGGGAAATCCGGAATTTTGCGATGAAAACAATACTGCTAGGCCTATCACAATAGAATTAACCAAGCACGAAAGATATACGGAGGCTGTTGGCTGGATTGGAGACAGGAGGCTGCACACCAATGCCGGAAAACTTATGACTATATCGACTCTATCTCGTCTTGGTATGTTTCAATTCTCAATCTAGGTGACGACCCTCACTCCCCAACTAGGAAACCTCACTTATAGGCGATTCTGGATCCCTCACGATGAACGGGAGGAATCAAAGCCTTGGACGAGGCAGGACGTATTGAAAACCTGGCTGAGCGAATGCGAAAGTCACGAACACTGCTCTAAATCTCTTCCCAATACTCGCGAAGCAAAACTACCAACCTGTGTGCTAGACCTGACTGGTAGTCTCGATCTTCCAAAGGATGCGCACGATATCAGTGTCAAATTTCGTGAGACTGACAAGGGGGAGATTGGGACTTACACCGCTCTTAGTTACTGCTGGGGTACCGATCAAAAGCAGCATTTTAAAACAACACAGGGCAATCTACAGACACGCAAAGAAGGAATTGACTTTTTCTCGTTGCCCTTGCTCCACAGAGAAGTTATTCTAACCACTATACATGGGAATTTGTTATCTGTGGAAAATGGTTTGTGTATCATCCAAGGTTCTCATCAGGACAGGGAAGTCGAGTCTGCTAAAATGGGTTCAGTATACTCAAATGCACACCTTACTATGGCAGCGACCTCCTCTGATACACCCCAAAAAGGCCCTCTTCTCCCATTTCAGGGCGCTCAACCAGTGAAAATACACGGGGAAATCACTAGCCTTCGCTTTGAAACACATCGCCAGTTTGACGGAGACTCTGAGCCTCTTAATACTAGAGGTTGGACCCTCCAAGAAGCTGTCCTGGCATCAAAACATTGTCTGCTTTGTGGAAGGGCAATGGCTCTGGAAGCGTCCTAGCCGTTATACTATAGAAGACGGGCTTGTCGATGGACCGCGAAACATCGGTGGTGGTCTGGCTCAGTAGGTTGATATTGTCCACCAAGAACCTGACGAATATGGCAAAAGATATCTGAGATATTGGTATCGGATGGTGGCCAACTACTCTAACCGCAATCTGACGTCAGAGCGACAAATGGAACGCCATTGCTGGTTTAACAAATAAGTTCATGAAACAAACTGGCTACAAATATTTGGCAGGGTTGTGGGAAGAGGATCTTGCCAATGAACTGATATGGGAAGCGGAGCCTCGTGGAGTAATCCGTGACCCCGAAAGTATTCCGTTCTGGTCTTGGATGTCGGTCAAAGGAGGCATAGAGCACTACGGCCACCGGGAATCAAGAGTGTCTATGATCGAACTTCTCGAGAGTGATCTACAATGGAAAGGAACCCCACTCGTCTCTCCTCTCGAAGTTGCTAGTTTAATTATCAGGGGACAAGTGCTTAA